>JAFEMH010007065.1:0-103116 GCA_022495995.1 Adenophora triphylla var. japonica
AAAAATAGGGTTTTGTGTAATTCCGAAAATCGGGGTTGTTGGAGCAAGTTAACTAGGATGAGCGACTCGCTCAACGAACACCTTCGGCGACATCCGGTGATCATGGTGATCATCACGGAGCAGCCAAGATTCGGAAGGGGATTCGGAAGAGGCGGTGACGATGTCTATCCCGAGATTCCGCGGTTTCGCCGTCGGCCACGGCGGCCTCGGGTGGTGGAGGACAACCGTCGATGGGAGGCGAGTATGCGGACGGAGATCCCAGTTTTAATGGAGGGTTACGGGCGAAGAATTCTGGATTGGCTTGCCAGCTGTGGAAGAAATCTTAGAGTTCAAACGGGTTCGGAGGATAGGCGTGTAGCGTTGGTGGCCACGAGGTGCGTGGTAGGGCTACGGCGTGGTGGCGGCGGCTTAAGCGTCACGTGCTAGGCTCGGGAAGTCGAAAATTGTGTCGTGGGAGAAGATGAAAAAAGCGAGATGCGGGCTGCGTTTCTACCTTATAATTATCGGCGTATATTGTTTCGGCGATTGCGAGAATGCGAAGCAAGGATCGCGGTCGGTTGATGATTATACCACCGACTTCTATCAATTAATGGCCGAACGAGTTGCGGGAGACACCGTCGGACGGTAGCACGGTTTATCGGTGGGTTGAGGGTTCAAATACGGGATACCTTAAACATGTTCGATATTGGGACGGTGTCGAAGCACGTCGGCGTGCTCTTGCGGTGGAGAAACGATGCAGGCGGTTTGGCGGTGTCATTGGTTCGGGTTCGGGAGGTGTTAGTGCGGCAGGCGGTGTCTGAGTGGTACAACTACGATCGCTCAGACTACATCCTAGGGCGCGGTCGGTTTGCGTGGGCCGAACAACGGTATCAAATGTTTTGGTTGTGGCGAGGTTGGACATCGGCGGGTAGGCGCAAACAATCGAGCAAGAAAGCATTATTCAATGATACGGAGGAGGATCCGTGGGTCGATGGCAGCCGGTGCGGTACATGAGGAAACACTATGTTTGATGAAAAGAAGAAGCTTGAGGTCTGGCTGGTGATGTGCCAGGTGTTTCTGCTATACATGTTGTGTGCACATTCTTATTTAGTGACTCACGCGTACCGCCCGGAGGAGAATGAGTGAAAGCTTAATAAGCTAACATTTTTACAAGTCCACTTGTACGATTTTCAGGTAAGGTTTGTCGTTTTGTCATTGATTCGAGCGTGTGAGAAACATCGTTGCGGAGGAGGCGAGTCCAAAAGGCGGGAACATTCAGACGAGAAAAGCATCCTAAGCCATATAAGCTAAGCGTGGCTGAAAAAGGCGGTGAGGCTACTTGACGAGTTTCTAAACGCATGCTCGTGTTTCTTTTTCTATTGGTGCAAAAATATCGTGATGAATTGTGGTGTGATGTGGTTGCTATGGATGCTTGCCATAACTTTTTGTTGGGTAGGCCATGGCGGTTTGATGAAGACAAGTTTTCATAATGGCCGTTCTAACGGCTTATAGTTTGTTTGGTAGATGGGGCTAAGTATGTGTTAGCTCCTACGAAAGCCGTAACTCACCTTACGGAGAGACCACGCAGGCCTCGGTGCGTCACTTCCTATCTTTTCGCACGGAGTTTGAGGATGAAAGGTGGTTTCGGCCCGATAGAGTGTTTGTTTTTTTTGATCGGGAAGGCGGTTCTGATTCGGTTCAAATTCCTCAGGAAGTACTCCCGTTGATACGAGGAATTCGCTAGTGTATTTCCCGAGATGAGCTTCTGCGGAATTACACTCCCACTTCGAGATATTCGACACCATATTGATGTCCTAGTTCACAGGGCTGAGTACTTGCTCTAATCGCCCTCATTATCGTATGAGTCCTAGAGAACATGAGGAGTTGCGGAGGCGGAGTTGAGGAAGATTGTTAGCGAAAAGGGACATATCAGGGAGAGTTTGAGTCCACATGCGGTACCGGTAATGCGGTAGGCTATTTAGCGGGATGGGTGCTTGGCGTATGTGTGTTGACGGCGGGAGCTATCAACAAAATGTACAGATCGATACGGGTTTCCGATCCCTCGTTTAGATGACTTGCTTGATCCGAGATTAGTGGTGCTACGGTTTTTACAAAAGTTGGATTTGAAGAGTGGAGTACTTGCTCCGAGATTCGTGTTCGGCCGAGAGATGAATGGAAGACTGGCCTTCAAAACTTCGTGAGGAGTTTGTATGAGTGGTTAGTGATGCCTTTTGGGTTGTCTAATGCCCCGAGGTACGTTCATGCGTGTGATAGAACCGAGTCTTTGCGACCACTGTTATTGGGATTTTTGTGGTGGTGTGCATTTTTGATGACATTCTTATTTACGATGCGATGGGAAGACCACTTGCGGCATGTGCGTGAGTGCTTGTTGGTGCTCCGTAATAATAAGTTTTATGCCGCGACTAAGAAGTGTGTTTTTATGGTGCCTCGAGTATTATTTTGGGTTATGTGATTTCGGGGCGGGCCTTCGGGTGGATGCGAGAAGGTGGCGGCGGTCAGTGGTCTCGCCTACTACGATTACCGAGTACGAAGCTTTCATGGTTTGGCATCGTTCTATCGACGTTTTATCCCTCATTTCGGTAGTATCATGGCTCCTGTGCGGTGTATGAAAGGGAGTTCGTTTCACTTGGACTGCGAAGCCGACATAGCATTTGAGCGAATTAAGGAGCGGTTGACATACCTATTTTAGTGTTACCCGATTTTCACAGCGTTCGAGTTACATACGGATGCTTCGAAAGTGGGTATTGGGGCTGTTTTGAGTCGAGAATGGGCGGCGGCGGTGGCATATTTCGGTGAAAAGCGCCGGGAGCCAAGACACGGTATAGTACTTATGATGTGGAGTTTTATCTTTGTTGTTATTGTGAAACATTGGCGACATTATACTGTTCCATCGGGGAGTTCATCTTGTTCACCGACCATGATTCATTGCGCCATCTTCATGGTCAAGACAAGATTTCGGCTCGCCATGCCCGGTGGATCGCTTTTCTGCAGCAATTCACTTTTGTGGTGTCATAAGGCGGGAGTTACTAATAAGGTAGGCGATGCCTTGAGTAGGCGTCGGGGGTTATTAACGACCATGCGAGCGGAGGTGCCAGGGTTTGATTCGTTCCGTGATTTACTTGCGGCTGATCCTTATTTTTCGGTCGTGCTGGCAGATGTTCAGGCGGGGCGTAAAGCAGTTTCTTGATTCATGATGGGTTCTTGTTTCGGGGTAATCGGTTATGTGTTCTGATTGTAGTCTCCGCTTGATGATTATACGGGAGCTTCATGGTGAGGACATGTTGAGTCGTGATCGTACTTTGCAGCTTGTTCAGGCCTCTTACTTTTGGCCAAGTATGCGGAAGGAAGTCGATAAGTATGTGCAGCGGTGTCGGGTGTGCCACATGGCAAAAGGGGCTGCTACTAATGCGGGGTTGTATATGCCATTACCTGTTCCGAGTCAGCCGTGGTCGGAGATTAGTATGGATTTTGTCTTGGGATTGCCACGTACGCGGCGGGGTTTGATTCCATCTTCGTGGTTGTCGACGGGTTTCCAAGATGGTTCACTTCATTCCGTGTAAGAAGACAACGGATGCGGTTAATGTCGCTCGAGTTATTTTTCAAGGAGGTCTACCGTCTGCATGGTCTACCGTCTACTATTGTGTCTGATCGTGATACCCGGTTCCTAAGTCATTTTTGGCGTAGCTTGTGGAAAATGGCTAATACTCAGCTTAATTTCAGCAGTGCATATCATCCTCAGACTGACGGGCAGACCGAGGTGGTGAACAGATCGTTGGGTAACTTGCTGCGATGTTTGGTTGGAGATCATGTTAAATCTTGGGATCGGAAGGCGTGTCAGCGGAATTTGCCCACAATCATGCCATTAATCGCGATGCGGGTTTAGTCAGTTTCGGGTGGTTTATGTGGTGCGGCTAAGGGCCCTTTGGATCTTCTTACGTTGCCCGGCCAAGCAGAGGTACATGGGAAGCGGTCGATTTGGTTTACAGGTTGCGGGAAGTTCATACGAAGGTTCGTGCTAATTTGGAGGCTGCGAACGCTAGGTACGAACGGGCGGTGATCGGAAAAGGCGTCTCGTTGAGTTCCGGGTTGGTGATTTTGTGTGGGCTATTTTAACACGAGCCCGTTTCCGGTTGGTGAGTATAATAAGGTTTGTCGGCTAAGAAAGATTGGTCGATTGAAGTCGTTGCGAAGATTAATCCAAATGCTTACAAGTTGAAGGCGCAAGTCATATTCGTACTTCGGATGTCTTTAATGTGAAGCATTTGGTTCCGTATCTTGAGGATTCATCGATGATGAAGTATTTGTTAATTCGAGGGGCCGAATTTTTTCGGGCGTGGGGAGAATGATGCGAGTTGAAGAAATGGCCTTCGAGTTTCTAGATTCGATTGGCCAGTAACGAGGCGTGGGCGTAGCCTTTGAGTCTCGGGCGGGCACCTCGGTAGTACCGGGCGTGCGCCTCATCTTTGTGTTTTGGAGGTGGATCTCGGGTTTGTTGAGCGGGCGCCTCATACAAGTGATGCGGGCGCCTCGCCACTTCATCATCGCAATGGGACGTTCGAACCTCCCGGGCGGCCGCATGGATAATGCCACTGGCGGGCGCCTCGCGTAGAGGGTTGTTCTACGTCGTTTTTTGGTTTCCGTCTTCTTGAATTTTGAAGTTTTAAGTAGGGTTAATTTGGTCATTGTTTTATTATGTCGGTCTAGGGTTGGAAGGAGTATTTAAACATTTTTAGGGTTTTGTTAGGGGAGTTTTGCCGTTTTGAATAACAATTCATTTTCTTGTTCCAATTTGTAGTCTTGATTAATTTCATTTGCGATTGAAGGGTTGATTCGCGTATTGATTAATTTCTACCCGTAATCAACCATCTATCTTAACTACGCTACGTCATAATGTCAACACATAAGTCTATCAATCATAGGCACAGGGCATAACCACCGCTAACGGTCTTTTCACAATACCAATTGTGATAATTGAAAGATGGTTAAATATTTGGTCAAAGTAAGGAGTTTGGAACCATTGATTTCCATTGAACCTAAGCTTGTTTTAATATCCTTATATGATTGTTGATACATCCTTGAATGGATTTATTATAAGTGTTGTAGAGCACTTATGTGTTTGCACCTTTTGCATTTGTTTGACATGCTTTTATGATGTGCTTGATTAGGGTTCCGCTTCTTTGGAATCCTAAGTTTAAGTGAATTGGTTCAAGGATGGTTTAGCCTTTGTGCTACTTTTGATTGATAAGCTTGTTATCATTTTGCTATCATTTGATATGCTATATTGGTATGGTTCCCTACTTTTGAAATCATGTCGGCTATTGTAAGCGAAGTATTTAATAATGTGCTTATACGTTTAAAGTCAATTTGGTACTTGATTGTTGGGCGGTATTATGTGATTATAATGGCACCGAGCCGAGTTCGTTAGAATCCGTATACTGGGTCCCTTTTTCCACTTTCATTGGCCATGGTTTGGGTAGTGGAGCTAGCTTTCCTTTTTAGGGTGTAGCCTAGTTCTTTGTAAGTGCTCCAATTTGAGTTGTTAGTATTTTCGTTAGAAAATTAACGAAAGTTTTAACATTTCTAACATTTCTAACAATTCCTAACATTCCTAACAAAGTGAGGGTAGATTAGGGATTGCCATTTAAAGATAAACCATGGAAAAGAATCAAAAAAGCAAAAGAAATGGTCAAAAACCCGAAATAGAAGTGGCTGGAACATTTTCTGGTTGCTTAATTTGAATTTTATTCTTCCTGTCCAAAGCCTGGAGCAGCATTTAATGAACAGTGCACGCTTACACATCCATCCGCGCGGACATCATTGATTTTTCAGAGTGCCTATAAATTGAGGCCTTCAGTCACAGAAATGAGGAGGAACAACACATTTTACAACTGCACCTTGGCGAAAAATAGGGAGAAAACAGTGGGAATTCACTTGAATTGCCACCATTTTCTCTTGAATCTTTCCCAAATCCCACTCACTCAAAACACTTTCAAATCACTCCCATACATACACTAACCCAAGCTCAAATCACCCCTTAGGAGGAGGATTAGAGAGAAAACATAGAGGACTTCATTGTTATCTACTTGTTTTCTCTTTGACCAACTCTAATCACAAACCCTAAACACATTCAAACCCTAAACACATTCAAGCCTTGAATCCATTCAAACACAAAACACAAAGAAGATAGGTATAACCTCCTTCTCCTCACCCTAAATTTCTCTCATCCATGCATGCATTTTCAAACTCCAAAATGTAGTTTGTTCATCTTCTTGCCCTAGATCCAAGAGGATCACCATGGAAGTTCATCTCCATGGATGATCCTCTACAAGGATCAATATTACTTTCAAAGTGTTTTTACTTACTTGCAAACACATTTTCAAAACCCTAAAAATCATTTTCATACATCAAATCTTCATTTTCAAAGGATAAAATTCCCCTTCCCAAGCAAATGAAATGCTTAAGTCCTAATGTACCCCAAGGATAGCTTGATATAGTAGATCACCACTAAAATGTTTAGTGATCACTAATCAAATCCTAGGGAAATGGGGACAAGCATGGATTCCAAACCCCCTTTTAAATTATGTTTTTCTTCAAGAGGAAGTTGCTGTCCAGTAGCCTTTCTCTAAGACCTCTGTCCATGGTCTAATTTTTTGGACATACAGAAACTTGGAATTTGGTGTTGACTACAAAACACTTTTTGTAGCCAACATCCAGAGCTTTCCAGACATATTTTTACTTTATTTTTTTCGTGAGTAAAACTCCCTTTTTCAAATTTTCTTTTAAAAGTCAGTTCCTCAGTCTCTGGAAGTCCAGATTTCATATCTGAGATTTCCAGAAGGTTTTGGTCCACCAAATCATCTCCAAATGGGAAAGTTCTTTTACAGAAACCTTATTTAAGGTGTTTTGAACAACTTTCATTCTCGGACTTTCCCCAGATTCTGAGATTTTAAAGCTCTTAAATCCATTTTAAAATAAAGTGTCCACTGCCTTTTTCATTCTGGCAGAAATGTTTTTCAACTTCAAAAAATCTTTTGAGTCCCAAAACTCAACCCAAAAATCATACCAAAAATCATGGGACATGTTTAAAGTCTAATAAAGAGTTCCCAATTTTTACTTTTCAGTTTCAACTTATTTTGGCCAAAACACACACACACACACACAAATGGTTTTTAAGCTTGGAAGACTCGTTTTACGAGGCATTCCGGGTGAACACTAACGTTCTTCCCGGCGTGTAACGTGACCTCCGAACCCAAATCTCTAATCTCGGGCATTTTTCAAAGTTTTGGCCCTTAAAATAAAAATGGCGTGGCGACTCCGTTTGATTTTCAAAAAATCGGGTACACATCGTTACAGTGGCGACTCCGCTGGGGACGTATAAGCTTTATCTTAAAAAAAATGATATTTGGTATATTGGTGGAAACCATTAAACTTCCCGTTATCGCCTCCTAACACGAGTCGGGGATAAATTGTGGTTTAACAATCCCACGTACCGGTATCATTGTTTTCAAAAAAAAAAAAAAAACTTTTGAGGGTCAAGCTTCCGTCCCGGCATTTGAAATCATTTGTGGTGTGTGTGTTGATTTTTCACATTTTCGTGTTGCTTTGGCCGCCTCGGAAAAGTCAAAATTTTGACTATCGGACCCGTTGCCTTGAATTTTGAATTATGTGTTTATGTGCTTATGTGTGCATTTACCTTCAAAAAAAAAAGATTTTCAAAAAAAAGAGATTTATCAAAAAGAAAATTTTCAAAAAAAAAAAAAAATTCAAAAAAAAAAGATTTTCAAAAAAAAATCATGCATTATACTTTTTAAGACACATGAAAAATTTCTATTTTACTCAGAAAAAGAAGATAGGCGCTTGCACACTACGCGCACGTGACCTTACACTTGCACACTCGTCCACTAACAGGGAAATCCACATCGCGGCCCGTTTGGTCTTATTACGCCTCTCGGTGCAAGCACGGGACTACCCAAACATCCCATGGAACCTCGTGTCGACCATGCACTTGTCCAAGCTGACACACTTTGTCAGAGACCCGGTTGGTTTTTAGTCTGGTGCGTGTCATGCCCTGTACGTGTATAGACCTTTCCTTTCAAGCCTTAGTCGGCATACCAAGTCAATATCTTTCGGGGACCCTAATCGGTCGAAGTTACGCCGGTTTTCCGTCACGGACTTTGACCGGATATTGGCCCAGCGCCTTGACTTTGACTCGGCGGCACAAATTATACATGACTCCCGACATGACAGCTTTGAGTCATCAAGGATTAATGATTATTCCATGCCTAATTACGGCCTAATTGACGACAAGTCAAGATCAATCGTGGACATTTATCAGTCCGAATCTTGCCGGCTTTTTGTCGAGCCCTCGGACATGATCTTGACTTTGACGTCAGCTTTGTCCGTAATTTACATCGAATGCTCGTTAAGACTCGATTACCCGCCAGACTTTTAGGATCATTTTTCTTTCGGTCGGTGGGACCCGCTTGCCCTATAGGACCCTCGCCGGGCATCCACCTGGGAGGTCGAAATACGGGTGGAATACGAGGGCTTATAGACGTAGTGACGGGGCCCAGCGATCCAGATCCCGAGTAGTTTGCGAAAAGAAGAGCAATCTTTTCCAATCGATTAGGTTAATAAAACATGTTTTAAGTAAACAAGAACAAATAGCGCATGTTGCATGAGCCCAAAGCCCGAAACACCTACCCTCTTTCAATCCCCAAATCTCTGAACCCTTGTGCCTTTTCCCCCACAGCTCCTCACACAGGTTGGTTCCGGACATCGGGTCACCGTTTGATCGGTTGGGAAGAGTCAAGCGCATCATCGGCTTTGCCGTTTGTTCCGACTCGGGTTTGAGAATGTTTGCATCGGCGGTAATGATATGGACAATACCGCTCCGTCTTCCAAAATCCCTCGAGATAGACCGGCATTGGATCCGGTTGGTAGAACGAGATGAGACTTGACATGAGGCTCAAATTGACGACCTTACGGGGTTGTCGCAAGTCATGGTTTGACTATCGGCCTCAATTCCGATGGCACTTTTACCGCAAAGAAGGAAGAAGGTTCTCCTCCCATTCTTAATCATCCTGGATATATCGAGATGCCACCACAAGATTCCTATGTCTCCACCGCCGGGACTCCTGCCCGTCGACTTACGGGGCAACTAGCCCCCAAACAGCAATCCAAAGGGCCACCATTCCAACAGCAGTCAGGGACGAAACAGTTCGGCATACGTCGGTTGTCCCTCTCGAGTGATACCGATCCCGCAAATATCGGCATGGGTAATGAAGATCGGGGGAAGCTTGAGTGGAGGAAATATGGTCGGCCATCAAAGCTCTTGAGGAACGCCGGAACAAACGGCAAGCCTGGATTGAAGAGGCCACACGCCATTTCGGGACATTAGCAATCTCCCAGCGGCGGGGCTCCCACGAAGGACAAACGTGTGCTGTTCCCAGAGCTCTTAATACCTCTCATTACCGGCGGAGTCCAACCATTCGCTTCCCGATGAGCCCAGCAGCGGATCTCCCGGACCGGTTCAACTCAAAGTCATTCCGGCCACCGCTCAACTTTGAGGTCCCAAATCCACCACCGGCCGTAGAACACATTTGGTGGGATATACGTGGCTTGCCCAGCCTTGAAAGGGACTATCGGGAATTTGGATACACGAGGACCGTCCTCCTAAGAAGAAGAAAATTTCCTCCCGGCAAAAATTGAAAGAGAGGTTCGAGGCGGTGATACCGGTGTGGGTACGCTCGGGGAGCCATGCAGGGGATTTGATTACTATGTACTCTACTCCGGCCGGTCTTCCCCCAAGCAAACGAGGGTAGAAAAGCCGAAAAGCCTTGCCGGCGATAGAATTGAGACCTTCGGACACGGAATCTGCGGATCTGGGTAATTTTCTTGCCAATCAAAGTCTAACCCCCGCGGGGTCGGCCAAGATTCGGTTTGTCCGGCTCCAGAGTGCATGCAGAAGCCGAAAGAAAGACCAACGCCCGGTTTGGCGCTCGCACTCAATTAATATCTTGGCCAGGGATGGCAACCGCCCTGGCGGCCTCAAACATAACCCGGGGCTTCGGCAAAGGTTCTACCTCGCAAGAAAAAGGCACGAAGTGAGCGGCTTGATGACTCTCTTTCTCCAGGACAAGCACGAATCTATGATCCCCGCCTATATGGTAGTATGATCACCTTCTGCGACGCAGATTTGCCAAGAGATGTCTCCAAGCACAATGAAGCCTTGTACATCACTATTCGGCTCAACACCGTATTACTCCCGGGGGTATTGGTGGATAATGGATCAGCCGTTAACGTCCTTCCCCTCAGCATGATGCGGGCCCTACGCATCAATGAAAGGCACATGATCCCATCTACCCAGTCAATCAAGGCATATGATGGCACGTCTCATCCCATCTTGGGGACGGTGGTTCTGGAACTCTAGTTCGAAACCCAAATGGTACCAGAAAAATTCCATGTAATGGACATCCCATCCGAATTCACGGCTGCTGGGGCGCCCTTGGTTACACCACATGAAAGCCATAGCCTCCACTCTCCATCAATGTGTCAAGTTCATTAACCGGCAGGGATACCTTGAAGTCATTAGGGGTGACAGTTTCCTCATAGGGAACGAGGCCGAGACCGTCGCCAAGCATGCCCGTAGCCGGACAGGGGGCTACCTCCTCCGAGTCGACCAAGGGACTAGCGAGACAAGTCTCATCAGAATCCCCCAGAATCCGGTGATGCCAACTATGTCAACAAACTCAAGCGGGCGAGACCACAGAAGCGGTTCGATTTATCCAAGTTCAATTGCTATTTCCAACATTTGGAGGCGAGAATGGAAAGAAACAGCGAATACCGCCATGATACGAGCACACAAACCTCCGAGTCTCCAATCGAAAGATTTGTCGGCGTTCTTCAAACCCGTTCTGCGGCCTCGCCAAGCGAAGAGATTTTCATGATAAAAGTCGACAAGTACCGCGGACTCGGCTCGAATGTATGAACATCGTATGGGACGTCCTCCTCGAAGAACTACCCGCTAAGCCTTTCCGCTCGAGCATGGGACATGAGATTTTCCGGCACACCGAGACGCGTACGTCACTTACATACAGGATTGAGCGGTCGGGTGTGACGAGTTAGAATTCCCGAGAATTGAGGATGCGGCGAGATCCGCAAGAAGATCCCTACATTCATATGCTCGGTTTTCGAGTCTGGGACCCGATTGATTACGGTTCGAGACGAAGAGATGATAGCAATGATTGAGGAAGGAGAACGAAACAAGATAACCCCGAGTCATGAGGCCACGGCAGCGATGCCATTAAGGAATTGGGAAACTCTCTCGGGCCCGTCCGCGACCGAAGAAGAAATGATCACCAAGCTTGGATTGGTCCCCGATCCCTTTGTGTCAACCTTTGTAAAGTCCTCAGGAGTCTCTCATTGTTGAGTTTGAGTCTCTCGAGTCGTCAGATGGCCTCACGCACGAAGACTACGAAATTGTAGCCAATCTTGTATTTCCCTTCGTTCTTAATGAAATGACGAACCTTTACGAGTATCCCTTGATTGCCACTTTAACTAATGATAAATTAACTAATAACTTAAAAACTTGGTTAATGATGATTCACTAGATAAAGAAGCGAGACACATTAAATGAACAATATATCAAAAGAAATCTTTAAGCGAGGTTGTTCGGAAAGAGGAAAATCGAGCCCAAGTGCCGAAGAGATTTTGACAAGTGTGAATGCAGGAAGCTGCGGAAGAGCCTAAAGAGACGCAGATTGGTAGTTTCTTGAAGGGGTGAAAGGGATGCCTAATTGAGCTTGCTAAAAGAATACGTGGATGTGTTTGCATGGTCCTATAAAGATATGCCGAGGCCTCGACCCTTCCATAGTTGAACACCGGATACCGCTTGACCCGGAAGTCAAGCCGGTGAAGCGAAGCTAAGAAGAATTAAGCTAGAATGGTCCCTACAAGTGAAGGAAGAGATAGAAAAGATGCTCGGGCGGGGTTCATCGGGGTCATTGAATATCCTACATGGCTTTCCAACATAGTAACGGTGACCAAGGCCAACGGAAAGATCCGGTCTTTGCGTAGATTTCGAGAGACTTGAACAAAGCTAGTCAAGATGATTTCCCACACCAAACATCGACATTACGGTAGATTCCACGGCCCGACCATGAAGTTAAATCCTTCGTCGACGGCTTTGCCGGTTACAACCAAATCAAAATGGCGAGAAGAAGATCAAGCCAAGTTAGCCTTCACAACCCCTTGGGGTGCGTGCTGCTTCACGGTCATGCCATTCGGACTAAAGAATCTTTGGGGCTACGTACCGGAAGGCGGCTACGGCTTTGTTCCATGACATGATCCACAAAGAAATTGAGGTCTATGTGGACGACATGATAATACACTCCAGGAGGATCGAGATGGCCGGCACTTTGTTGATTTGAGAAAATTCTTCGGCCGCCTCAGAGACCACGGCATGAGGCGAATCCGGCCAAATGCACCTTCGGTGTAAGACGAGGCAAGGTGCTAGGATATATGGTGACGAACGGGGAATTGAAGTAGACCCTCGAGAAAATCAAGGCGATAGTTGAAATGAAGCCACCCGGACAACGACGGAGTGAAATCCTTCATGGGAAAGGCTACAATACATAAGCCGCTTTGTAAATCGGTGACCTCGATCTGCGAGCCGATCTTCAAGTTGATGAAGAAAAATGCCTACACAGAATGGACTCCAGAATGCCGGCTCGCTTTTGAGCGAGATCAAGGCGTACCTTCGTGAATCCCCGATTCTTTGCCCACCACATCGGCCAAAAGCCACTATTGCTATACCTAAGCATCACGGACACGCAATTGGGGCTATGTTAGCTCAAGAAAAGAAAGATTCCAAGGTCGAAAATGCCATCTATTTCGTGAGCGGAAAGCTTGAGGAGCGAACTCAATTACTCTGCTTGTGAAAAGACTTGCGCAAGTTTGAGTGCAGGTAGTGGGAAAATTTGAAACACTACATGCGGTCTCACCCGATACATCTCGTCTCAAAGATAGACCCCATCAAATATACGTTCGACAAGCCTTCCATCTCCATGAGGTTGGCAAAATGGTCGTTCTTTTTGGTGAATACGACATCACTTATGTTTCAAGGAAATCCGTAAAGGGCGTATAATGGCGGAACATTTGGCCGATTTCCCAGTGATGAGTCTCGAGGACTGAACCTCAATTTCCCGATGATGGAATCTTTGCTCTAGAAGGAGAAAATCGGCGGCAACTCTTCTTCGACGGGCGTCAAACAAAAGGGAATGGAATAGGAATGCTTACGGTCGATCCTGCGACGAACACGCCCCATGCTTGGTAAGATTGAACTTCGAGGTCACCAGCAACGGCTTGAATACGGGGAAAAGCTTGCATAGGCCGGGTTGGAAGCCGCCCTTGAAAAGAAATATCAAAGAATTAGAAGTGTACGGTGATTACGCCCTTATCATCAACCGGGTCTCTAACAAATGGAAGACCAGTGGATCAGGGTCTGCGAAATATCACACTTACATGGAAGAGCTAGTAACTCAATTCAAGGAGATCGGCTTTCATTACTTGCCCGGAGATCGCAACAGTTCGCGAGATGCTGCGCAACACTAGCCTCCCTCGTTGAAATACCCGAAGGGAAAGTCCGTCAAACCATTCGAGTCGGGAGGAGAAAACCCCGCTTATTGCTTTGAAATCGAAGCGGAGGCCGAGGCAGGCCGGTGATCCACTGGTACACTCAGATCTAACAGTACCTGAAGAATGGCGAAGCCTCCTTCAAAAATGAAGATGGGGAATATAAAGAAGGAATCAAAGCGAAAATCCTCTCAGCTCTGAAACGACTCGCCTCCCATTATGTTCTTTTGGGAAATATGTTGTACAAGAAGCGTTATCGAGGCCCCCTCTGCGATGTATCGGCAAACAAGAGGCTACGGAACTCATGAAAGAAATACATGGTGGTACCTGCGGCCCCCCCACATGAATGCTCGAGCCACGATGCAAATCATACTAAGAATGGGATACTTTTGGATCTCCATGGAAACCGGCGCATCCGGTTCGTCGAAAAGCTGCGACAAATGCCAGCGGTACTCAAATCTTAATCATTTGCCTCCTCACGAGTTATACTGCATGACAACCCCTTGGCCTTTCGTCACTTGGGGAATTGATGTCATAGGCAAAATCACACCATCAGGCAGTAACGGCCACGAGTTCGTCCTGGTAGCTGTGGACTATTTCACCAAATGGGTTGAAGCAAAATCCTACAAGGTCCTCAACTCAAGGAAAGTAGCCCTCTTCATCAAAGAAAAGATCATATGCAGATACGGGTTGCCGGCCGAAGTCATCTCGAGATAATGGATCCCACTTTGAAGGGGAATGCGACGAGTTTCTTTGGCGAGTCGAGAATAACCCGTCACAAGTCGTCTCCCTATAGGCCCCAAACCAACGGAGCCGTCGAAAGCGGCAAACAAGACCTTAGAAAACACCATCAGGAAAATGGTGTCAGAGGCGAGAGATTGGCAGAAGCTACACCTGGCACTGCAGGGCTGAGAACATCCGTCAGAATGGCAACAGGGAAGACACCGTTTGTTCTCACCTACGGGATGGAAGCCGTGCTCCCAATCGAGCTAGAAATCCCCTCACTCCGGGTACTGTTGGAAAGCCAGATCAACGAGGTCGAATGGCTCCAAAGTCGCCATGATGAATTGGCCCTGCTAGATGAACGACGATTGAAAGCAATGGAACATATCCGAGCTTACCAAGGGAGAATGGCCAGAGCCTTCGACAAGAAAGTGAAGCATCGGGAGATTAGGGAAGGTGATCTCGTTTTGAAAGAGAAGCCCCGGTCCGTATCAACCCGCTTGGCAAATGGGAGCACATGTCAGGTCGGGCCATACGTCGTCGGAAGATCTTCTCGGAGGAGCCATGCAACTTGCGAGACCTCGACGGAAATCCTTTTGTACACCCGGTGAATGGTGACAAGGCTGCGCGAGATACTACGCGTAAAAACACCGAGTCAAAAAAAAAAAAACAAAAAACAAAAAAAAAATATATCAAAAAAAAAAGAGTGCTAAAGAGTAATACCCACTAGGTTGAAAACCCGAAAAGGGCGGCCTAGGTAAAAAACGGGGTTGCACCAAAAAAAAAAAAAAAAAAAAAAAAAAACAAAAAAAAAAAAAAAAAAAAAAAAAAAAAAAAAAAAAAACAAAAAACAAAAAAAAACAAAAAAAAAAAAAAAAAAAAAAAAAACCGGGGTCGAACTACGGAGACTGAGCCCTTTGTCAGAAGGGAACGTAGGCGGCGGAAACGGTTCGGTCTAAAACACAAATAAAAGTCATACTTTGACATCAATACATTGATCGAGACCATGAAAGCGTCTCGAAAAACTCTAAAGCAATTCACATATTCATTACGGTTAAAAGCTTTTTGATGAGTCTAAGCTCGGTTCATTCCTACAAGCGGCAACTTTGCTAAAAGAAACTAAGATACATAATCAAACTAATGTGTATGCCTACGGCAAGAAAGGGATACTCGGAAAACTCGAGGTCACTCTAAGCCGCTAAATCTTGGCATCTCCCTCTTCTTCCCCCTTCGGGTCTTCTTCCTACGAACAGGAAAAATGTCGGTCTTCCTCCTACCAAGCTCCGGTGTAGGGACAGGATCTATCAAACCAGCCTATGTCAGGGCCTTAGTAGCCCTAGCGTCATCTCTCATCTCCTGTAGCCTAGATGGTAGCATAGGAGCCCTCCTCTCCTGTCTCTTGACATAAGCCTCATAGTCGATCCACATCTCTCGCTCTGTCGTGAGGGTTGGCCCTCGCCTCGGCCCTCCTCCTCTCCCAGCGTCGAGTCCTCCGCGCCCACAATGGCCTCACGCCGTCTCAAAATAGCCATCGAGTCTCTCCCCAAATGCCTCTCGTACCAATCCGGGTACAGTGGTCGGGAACACGGGTCTCGGACGCTGAGGATAACAGAGGAGGAAAGACGTCATACCTCCATACTCGGGAAAGAAATGGAAACAGAAGGATCATCCATAGAAGCGAAGCCACCACCCTGGTGGCTATATCATCAAAGTCCTCCAAAGGAACTGCTCCAAGCCGACTTGTCTCGGAGCAAAGCCGGAATGTAAAAGGCGGGTGAGAAAGCCCGGAAGCATAACCACGGGAGATCCATCTGAAGTACTCTCAGGAGTCTCCACTCGCCAATGAGGCACCGACCATCGATATCTTCGATGCGGCGACCGGCCATCCATCGCTCCCACGAGCCACGATCATCAAAATCCACGAAACCCCTCTCTGGCAAATGTCGAGGCTTGATCATATCGAAGTTTCCCGAAGAACCCCCGGGCGCTCCATCGGCCACAAAGTCAAGAGAAACAGGCTGCCCCGTGCATATACCGCCTCCCGTAGCTTGACTGTCGAGAGCATGAAAAGTCTCTCCCAAGATCAAGGTACAACATCTCGCCCAGCGACGGTGAACGAACCACATCAGCGAGCCCGATGACAAATCCCGAAGGAATAAACCATGAACAAGGTACCAAACATGCAAAGTGCAAAAGCATCCCAATAGGCATCATCCACCAAGCCTAAGCCCCTAAATCTATCGGGAAGACCGGAAATGTCAAAATGATCGGGACTCACGAATCATACCTTGCGCTTCCTCAGGAGAAAGGTGAAGGAGGTTACACAACCTATCAACAAAAGAAGCCCCTCAGGGCAAAGGAATCCCAATCTCTTCCACCTCGGGACACCAAGTAAAGCCCGAAATTCTTCAACGGTCGGGACAACTTCATTGTAAGAAAGGCAAAAGACATGCCTTCTAGTATCCCAAAATGAAGAAGAAGCTCTCAAGAGGTCATAGTCCGGAACCAACTCTTTGAGAGACCACAAGCACTTTACCTTGTACCTCTCTTGAAAAATGACCTCCTCTCGTGCATAATCTCCCTACACCACTCCTTGAACTTCTCAAAGAACAACATTTGCTCTTCCTTGGACAATTTTGGGGAAAATTTGGATTTTCCATGGTTTTTGCTTCTCTCTCGAAAATTGGTGATTTTGAGCTGGAGAAGACAAAGTTTTAATGGCATTTATGGACCAAACCGAGATCCAACCACCGAAATAAATGAACCATGCCGGATGTCGAGCCCATCCGCGCGGACGGGATTGTCACCACCAAAAAAATCTGCGGCGGTTCAAGCTGCTTTGCACACGGAAGAATATTTTCATCCCAGTTGCTCGAAAACTTGTGCAAAACCTTGTCCAAGCAGTTCATATACCAAACACTCACACCCTTGCCAAAAAATCGGGGCTCATGCATGTAACGGTGCATTCATTGCATTCATGATAGATAAAATAAAATAAGATCCTAAATTATTACATTCCAAAAAAAAAAAGAGTGTGCATAAAAAAAAAACTGCATCTGCCAAAAATAAATAAATAATAATAGGTACAACCTCAGAAATCGGCCTCAGAAGATCGTCAGTCAGAGTCTTCGGTGGCTGGCGCTTTCTCCCGATCCCTCTTGCGGCTCGGGCCCGCCTCCTCAGTAGCCACGGATATCTCGGGCTCAGAATCATCCTCATCTCCGGAGGAAGGCTCGTCGGGACCAACCGGCACACCCTGATACGGCAAGCCAAGATCTGCAAAGAAGTCATATCTGAACGAAAATGCGTCGGATTCCCGGACGTGCGAAGAAGACCCGCCGTGATGCCGGACATGTCCCTGTCCATACGGATCTCAGAGAATGACGTGGTCAGAGGGCAACACCACCTTGGGATCTATGAGAGGAGAAAGAGGAGTCTCGGAAGAAGGCTCGGAAGGAATAGGGAAGTCTCCCTCTCGACGGGCGCCGGCGGTGCTCGTCTCCTCACCACTGAGAAGACCCACAAATAACCATATTCTTGATGAACCTCTTGGCCCCGATCACTGGTTCGTCGGCTTCTCCACCACCTTGGCCGGGAGGCGCACGAAAACAAAGCGTCGAGAGATAATTAAGGCGAAAAATGATGACGGAAAGAAAGGAAAAGACGAAGCAAAAAAAAAAGAGGAGAAGGAGAGGCCATACCTTCATATCAGGACGAGGCGGAAAGCTCGTGGAACCCGATCGGGGACGGGGATCTGTACTCTCGGCTGACCCCGATCCTGGACATACGAAAAGCTCGATCGAGGGTACCGCACAACCCCAATCCCTCTCTCTCAAGAACACAGGCGTCTTCGGCCTCCACGGGACAAATCGCGAGTAATCCTCGATCGCCGCGAACCTCGAGTGGTGCGGCCACCTCGATACTCATCCCGGAGTCTCAGGAGTTCTCACTCGGATGCATCATGTCGGCGGGAGGCTCCACCGGAGCCATCGCGGGTGCACCCACGCCATGTTGGCGCGTCACTCTCTCCCCCGGATAATACACGTCGCAGGTCGAGCCTCTCGAGATCCTCCGCTCCACGGTCCATCTCTCGGCACCCTTGGTGCTCTACGTCGAGAGCGATCCCGAGGGTAGAATATGATCCCCTCATCTGTCTCGGCCCTCGTCGAAGGCGGGCAATCCGAGTACTTGAGGGTCGTGCGCCCCCTAGAACCTTTCTTCTCCCGGGCATACTTGGACCAAGAAAGCATGGCCGGATACGCCCGATGTACTCCGTCATTTGCCGCCACATCGTGACGTGAAAGAACTCTAGAGCCCATACTGCGAAAGGAAAAGGTCAAATCAATTAAGTGCGAAAAAGAATACGTGCTTAAAGAAAGAGGAAAGCAAAAAAGAAAGCTTGTACCTCTAGAGGGAACTCGAAGCACGTCGAAAGAGCGCTGACCTTTCGGCTATATCGATCGAGCAAAATATAGCTCTGCCCGGCCACTGCCTCTCCCCAAGATATCTCTCCGGCCATCCCCGTCCTCCAAGGACCTCGGCAAAGCAAAAACAGTAGTCCCTCGGCATGTCCAAAAAGCGTGCTCGAAAAAGCAAACCATAAAAAGGCCCTAGCAATCTGCTCAGCGCCTATCCTCTCATCCCCAGCCTCGTAGCTCCCAATACTCTCCACGATCTTCCCGTGGACCACCGCGTACTCCATCCCCATCCCCTTTTTGGGAATAGGGGAAAATCCTAGAAGGGCATGCAAATCCAAATCACTGTAGCCGTCCCTCCACTCAATGCTCCGTCCCTTAAAGGACAGGCCCGTAATCGCGGCGTAGTCAGAAGGTGTGACCGTGGCCTCGCCCCAGAAAAAATGGAATGTGTGGGTCACGTCCCACCAATGCTGTGCCAAAGCAAAGATCAGTCCCTTGCTCTTAGGGAACTTGACCAATCCCCTCAAGCACTCGATGAACTCGTACAATCCGGTCTCAATGACGATCTGTCTGGGACTCATCATCGCCCCTCTGCCCAAAACCGGAAGCCGGTCCCACAAATAAATCACAGACTCCACCGATCCCCGAGTCTTCATCTTGTTCAGCTGCTCCTTCACGAAATTGTTTCCGCCCTGCAATAAAAAAAAAGAGAGAAACAAAAATGTCAAAAAAAAAATTTCACTTGGCATTTGCATTCAAAAAAAAAGCATACACATGCATCATAAACCTAAAGTTTTGCAGAAAATCGGGCAGCATAACAGCATACAACGGACCTAGCCCCAATTTTTCTCGCACACAAAAAAAAAGAGTTTTTCAGCAAATACCATTCATTCATACAGAAAGCATGTCAATAATATCGAGTCAACGGAAGTAAAAACTCCGTCCCATTTTTCATAAAATAGCACAAATAAACAGTTTTTCCACAAGTCCTTCATTCAATCAACGGAATCAAAAATCCGTCCCACTTTTCAAAAAAAAAATCCTATGCATACATTGCATTCATATAATTCATCATCCCATTGCAAAAATAAAAAAAATCCTACAAGAGGCATACATGCATACATTCATGTCCGTCCCGGATTCGGGCGAATTCCTTATCATTTCATATTTCAAAAAAAAAAAAAACAACAAACGAAAAAAATGGCAAAATGCCCATTCTTTTCAAACACAATGCATACATGCAAATCTCAATTTCAAATGTCAAGAACATTATTTTCAAATTTCAAATCACAATTTTCGAATTTTCAATTTTCAAAAAAAAAAAATGGCGAAAATGCCAATTCTTTTTCCAAACAAAATGCATATTTGGGTTACCCATCTATTCATTACAATCATCAAAATCAAGGTTCAAAGCCAAGAACATAATTTTCGAATTTTTCATTGCAATTTTCGAAATTTAAAAAAAAAAAAATTGGCAAAATGCCCATTCTTTTTTTTTCAAACAAAATGCATATTTTGATTACTCACATACTCATTACAACATGCAAAGCATCAAAATCAAATTTCAAGCCCAAGAACATCAATTTTCGGATATTCAAAAAAAAAAAAAAATCAATCACAAGATCAATTTCAAGCAAGAAATCAACCAAGGAAGTGAAGAGATTCGAAGTATACCGTTCGGAGACTCGGATCAGTGGCCCAATGTTGCCACGCATCGGGGTACGGCTCCTCCGCAATCGATTGCGAAAGTGTGTAATGCCTCCTCATTCGAACAAGCTCCAATCGTCTCTCCGCGACCGGGCCACGTCCTTGGCCTTGAATGGCTACTCCCGCATGTTCCATTGCTCGAAAAATCAAAGAAAACAGAGGATTTTCGAAGCTTTTCTTGGCCAACAATGGCTTCCCCTCGGTTTCTCTCTCTCTCCTCTCGAAAATTGAAAAGAAAAGGTGAGGAAGAAGAGGAAGGGTGGTGGCCCTCATTTAAAACCTGTCGGGGATTCAAACCCATCCGCGCGGACAGGAATGAAGGGTCAAAATGACCCTTTTGCCCTTTAAAATTTCAGGACTCTGCAATTTAGTCCTCAACTTAACAACGTTAACCAAAGTTAACCCCCTTTCAAAGGAACACTTACGGCAGTCAAACGTAAGTCCGATTTCTCCGAGAAAGATAACGGAATCCCGTTTCTTTCATCAAAATCATCAAACGGCAGTCAAACGTAAGTCCGATTTCTTTGAGAAAGATAACAGAATCCCGTTTCTTTCATCAAAATCATCAAACGGCAGTCAAACGTAAGTCCGATTTCTCCGAGAAAGATAACGGAATCCCGTTTCTTTCATCAAAATCATCAAACGGCAGTCAAACGTAAGTCCGATTTCTCTGAGAAAGATAACGGAATCCCGTTTCTTTCATCAAAATCATCAACGGCGGTCAAACGTAAGTCCGATTTCTCGGAAAGATAACGGAATCCCGTTTCTTTCATCAAAATCATCAACGGCGGTCAAACGTAAGTCCGATTTCTCAGAAAGATAACGGAATCCCGTTTCTTTCATCAAAATCATCAACGGCGATCAAACGTAAGTCCGATTTCTCAGAAAGATAACGGAATCCGTTTCTTTCATCAAAATCATCGGCGGCGATCAAACGTAAGTCCGATTTCTCTGAGAAAGATAACGGAATCCCATTTCTTTCATCAAAATCATCAAACGGCAGTCAAACGTAAGTCCGATTTCTTCGAGAAAGATAACGGAATCCCGTTTCTTTCATCAAAATCATCAACGACAATCAAACGTAAGTCCGATTTCCCCGAGAAAGATAACGGAATCCCGTTTCTTTCATCAAAAT
The DNA here is from genome assembly GCA_022495995.1 of Adenophora triphylla var. japonica. Lineage (NCBI taxonomy): Eukaryota > Viridiplantae > Streptophyta > Magnoliopsida > Asterales > Campanulaceae > Adenophora > Adenophora triphylla. The sequence goes on from JAFEMH010007065.1 coordinate 21,619, forward strand.
CGTCAACGGCAGTCAAACGTAAGTCCGATTTCTCCGAGAAAGATAACGGAATCCCATTTCTTTCATCAAAATCATCAACGGCAGTCAAACGTAAGTCCGATTTCCCCGAGAAAGATAAGGGGACCCCTTTTCTTTCATCAAAATCATCAACGACAGTCAAACGTAAGCCCGTCTTCCCCAGCAAAGGCTAACAAAATCCCCAGCAAAGTTAACGAAATCCCGTAAAACGAAAGCCAACGAAATTCCGAGCAGCTTTCGAACTACGACTGGCTTGATTCCCACTAGGGATACGTAGGTAGCCTATCATTAGGTCCAGCCACCCGACCAAAATGGTCACCCTCTCCTTCGGCAGCAGACGAAGTCCACCGAAGGACCATCCATCCCAAACCATTAAGGGAAAACATTTCAAATCAAGGTCAGAGGCACCTAAAAGGCCGTCATCATCAAGTCCGAGGCACCTAAAAAGCCATCATCAGTCGAGGCACCTAAAAAGCCATCATCATCAAGGTCTGAGGCACCTAAAACGCCATATTCAAGGTTTGAGGCACCTAAAACGCCATCATCAAGGTCTGAGGCACCTAAAACGCCATCATCTTCAAGGTTCGAGGCACCTAAAACGCCATCATCAAGGTCCGAGGCACCTAAAACGCCATCATTACCAGGTTGACGCCTCAAAATAGTCATCCCAGGGTCAAAGACCCGAACTACGACTGGCTTGATTTCTCTTAAGGATACGTAGGTAGCCTATCATTAGGTTCGGCCATCGGGCCAGAAAATGGTCATCCCTATCCCAGCCGGAGCGGATATACAATTTCAGACCGAAAATGGTCATTCCTATCCCCAACAGAGCGGATATACAATTTCAGCCATCAGACCAAAAATGGTCATCCCTATCCCCATCAGAGCGGATATACAACATCAGACCGAAAATGGTCATCCCTATCCCCAGCAGAGCGGATATACAACATCAGACCGAAAATGGTCATTCCTATCCCCAACAGAGCGGATATACAATTTCAGCCATCAGACCAAAATGGTCATCTCTTATCCCCAGCAGAGTTTCTCTCAGCAAACGACTGCAGAACTCGCTCACCAGGTTGACATCCTAAAATAGTCACTCCAGGGTCAAAGACCCGAACTACGGTCGGCTTGATTCCCATTCGGAATACGTAGGTAGCCTATCGCTAGGTTCAGCCACTCGATCACTTGATCATCCTGTCAAATATGGAGCCTTACTCTTATCGACGACCCCGCTTCCTTCGAAAGCGCCGTCGCCGAGGGGCTACTGTAAGTGCTCCAATTTGAGTTGTTAGTATTTTCGTTAGAAAATTAATGAAAGTTTTAACATTTCTAACATTTCTAACAATTCCTAACATTCCTAACAAAGTGAGGGTAGATTAGGGATTGCCATTTAAAGATAAACCATGGAAAAGAATCAAAAAAGCAAAAGAAATGGTCAAAAACCCGAAATAGAAGTGGCTGGAACATTTTCTGGTTGCTTAATTTGAATTTTATTCTTCCTGTCCAAAGCCTGGAGCAGCATTTAATGAACAATGCACGCTTACACACGTGTCCGCACGGATAGGTTTGATTTTTCAGAGTGCCTATAAATTGAGGCCTTCAGTCACAGAAATAAGGAGGAACAACACCATTTACAACTGCACCTTGGCGAAAAATAGGGAGAAAACAGTGGGAATTCACTTGAATTGCCACCATTTTCTCTTGAATCTTTCCCAAATCCCACTCACTCAAAACACTTTCAAATCACTCTCATACATACACTAACCCAAGCTCAAATAACCCCTTAGGAGGAGGATTAGAGAGAAAACATAGAGGACTTCATTGTTATCTACTTGTTTTCTCTTTGACCAACTCTAATCACAAGCCCTAAACACATTCAAGCCCTAAACACATTCAAACCCTAAACACATTCAAACCCTAAACACTTTCAAGCCTTGAATCCATTCAAACACAAAATACAAAGAAGATAGGTATAACCTCCTTCTCCTCACCCTAAATTTCTCTCATTCATGCATGCATTTTCAAACTCCAAAATGTAGTTTGTTCATCTTCTTGCCCTAGATCCAAGAGGATCACCATGGAAGTTCATCTCCATGGATGATCCTCTACAAGGATCAACATTACTTTCAAAGTGTTCTTACTTACTTGCAAACATGTTTTCAAAACCCTAAAAATCATTTTCATACATCAAATCTTGATTTCAAAGGATAAAATTCCCCTTCCCAAGCAAATGAAATGCTTAAGTCCTAATGTACCCTAAGGATGGCTTGATATAGTAGATCACCACTAAAATGTCTAGTGACTACTAATCAAAGCCTAAGGAAATGGGGACAAGCATGGATGCCAAACCCCTTTTAAAATCATGTTTTTCTTCATGAGGAAGTTGCTGTCCAGTAGCCTTTCTCTAAGACCTCTGTCCATGGTCTAATTTTTTGGACATACAGAAACTTGGAATTTGGTGTTGACTACAAAACACTTTTTGTAGCCAACATCCAGATATTTCCAGAAATATTTTTACTTTATTTTTTTCGTGAGTAAAACTCCCTTTTTCAAATTTTCTTTTAAAAGTCAGTTCCTCAGTCTCTGGAAGTCCAGATTTCATATCTGATATTTCCAGAAGGTTTTTGGTCCATCAATTCATCTCCAAATTGGAAAGTTCTTTTATAGAAACCTTATTTAAGGTGTTTTGAACAACTTTCATTCTAGGACTTTCCCCATATTCTGAGATTTTTAAGCCCTTAAACCCATTTTAAAATCAAGTGTCCACTGCCTTTTTCATTCTGGCAGAAATGTTTTTCAACTTCAAAAAATCTTTTGAGTACCAAAACTCAACCCAAAAATCATACCAAAAATCATGAGATTTGTTCAAAGTCTAATAAAGAGTTCCCAATTTTTACTTTTAAGTTTCAACTTATTTTGGCCAAAACACACACACACACACACAAATGGTTTTTAAGCTTGGAAGACTCGTTTTACGAGGCATTTCGGGTGAACACTAACATTCTTCCCGGCGTGTAACGTGACCTCCGAACCCAAATATCTAATCTCGGGCATTTTTCAAAGTTTTGGCCCTCAAAACAAAAATGACGTGGCGACTCCGTTTGATTTTCAAAAATCGGGTACACATCGTTACACATATAAACAAAAAAAATCACATACAATATACTCCCCCTAAACACACAGACATCAAAAATAAAAAATAAGAAATTTTGTTGAGCACAAGATCTTTTAAAAAAAATTAATTAGGGAGCGAAAAAGATTTGTTTAATATTTTCACCAAGGGCCAGGTTGACCTAAATTTATGACTAAGCAAATGATGCATAATAAACAAACATGTTAAGGATAAATCTCAGTATATGTGTGGCATGGGATGTGATTACATCATGAGACACATCTCCTCTAGGAAAGTCAATGAGTTGAAATCTTGTCTTGCTTGGCCTCTAGGATGCATTCACCCATTTTTTATTTGTTGAGAAAGATTTATGGGTAGCTTTCACTCTTCTTTACTTTCATGGATAGCCCTCTTTCAAATGATCTTGTCAATTTGACTCAAACTTTCTCTTGAGGTTATTTTGATCACATTGAAATGACTTCATACCATGAGTGGAGCAGCTGTTTCCCTTTAGATTAGGCACCCACCAAGAGACATCCAATAGAATAAATTTTGAGTCAACAGTTGTTGACACTTTTTAAGAATAATTCACAATTCAGAGAGGAGTTGAGTCAAAGATGTAATACAAGTGACCACACTGAGAAACATCATGAAATACATTTTTTTTGATTTTTTTTGTTAGAAATAAAATATACAGGTGTAAGCTCTGATGTGATCACACAAGGGATCACATCATCATATGTCACACAAACTCAGAGACTTCCTTAGGGTAGAAAATTTCTGAAAATTAAGGGATTTGGTGAAAATATCAGCCAACTGCTTTTCAGTACTTATTGATTCCATGTTAATGATTTTCTGCTCAACAAGATCATGAATGAAATGATGTCTAATGTCAATGTGTTTAGTATGTGAGTGTTGGACAGGATTTTTTTGATATTTCTATGGCACTTAGACTATCACAAAAGACAGTTAGAATATCACTTTTAAGACCATAATCCTTAATCATCTGATTCATCCAAAGAAGTTGAGAACAACAACTGCCTACAACAACATATTCCGACTCATTAGTAGAGAGGGATACACAATTTTGTTTTCGAATATACCAAGATACTAAGTTGTTCCCAAGATAAAAACACCCTCCAGTTGTGATTTTCATATCATCAGTGTTGCCTGCCCAATCAGAGTCACTGAATCCTACCAGATTTGTATTAGTCTCATGAGTATAGCTTATCCCTAGATTGATGGTTCCACCAACATATCTAATGATCATTTTTACAGCTTTAAGGTGAGAACTTTTTGGGTAAGCCTGATATCTAGCACACATGCATACACTAAAAATGATGTCAGGACGACTTGCTGAAAGGTACAACAAGCTTCCAATCATACTTCTATACAAGGTGGGGTCAACATCCTCACCATCCTCATCTTTGCACAACTTTTGAGATGATCCCATATGAGTCTTAAGATGAGAGGCATTGTCAAGAGAGAATTTCTTAACCAAGTTTTTGGCATATTTACTTTTTGAAATAAATATTCCCTCCTTATTTTGTTTTATTTGAAGATCTAGAAAATAATTTAACTCACCAACCATACTCATCTCAAAGGTGGTGGTCATACTTGTGACAAAATAGTCTAACATATCCTTGGATGAAGATCCAAAGACAATGTCATCAACATAAATTTGGGCCACTAAAATCTCTTCTTTATCTTTCAATATAAATAAGGTTTTATCTACCTCACCTCTCTTAAAATCCATTTGTATGAGGTGCTCAGTTAGCCTCCCATACCAAGCCCTAGGGGCTTGTTTTAAGCCATACAAGGCTTTCTTTAGCTTATAGACATGGTCAGGGCAATGGGGATTATTGAATCCCTTTGGTTGCTCAACATAGGCTTCTTCATTAAGGATACCATTTAAAAAAGCACTCTTTACATCCATTTGATGTAGAGTGATGTCCAAATAGCATGCAATAGCAAGCAAAAGTCTAATGGATTCTATCATAGCAACTGGGGCAAAGGTTTATTCAAAATCAATCCCCTCTATTTAGGTATAGCCTTGGGCTACAAGCCTAGCTTTATTTCTAGTTATTTATCAATTTTCATCTCTCTTATTCTTAAAAATCCACTTGGTCCCTATTACATTTCCCCCTTTAGGTCTAGGAACCAAGACCTACACATCATTTTTCTCGATTTGGTTTAATTCCTCTTGCATAGCAACTATCCAATTATCATCTTTCATTGCCTCTATGACATTCTTAGGTTCAAGATGTGACATAAAACAGCAAGAACTTACCTTGTTTACCTGTGAGTTTGTACAACTCAATCCATCCAATTCACGGTAGTCAACTCTTAGTTTATCCCTAGTATTTACCTTCTTATTTACATTGCCAACCACTTGGGTGATTAGATGATTCTTTTGAACTCTGCTAGGTATGTCTCTGGTCAGGTCCAGATTCTCCTCTTCACAGTCTGAACTTTCTAATTTTGAAACAGGCCCTTTTTGTCCTGATGTAGGTGGTGATGTGATCACACCAGCACCTGCATCATCTTTCTGCAGCCCTGTTTGTTGCGTCTGTTCAGTTGGAATTTGGGTATCCTCCATTGTTTCTACTCAGCCTGAGACATCATCTTCAAGAGTATTTAGATTTAAATCAGTCGTATCATCAAAAGTAACATTAATGGACTCCATCACAGTTTTAGTTCTAAGGTTGTAAACCCTATAAGTACGACTATTTGTGGAATACCCTAGGAACAATGCCTTGTCACTCTTAGAATCAAATTTAGATAAATACTCTCTATCATTTAAAACATAGCATATGCATCCAAAAACACGAAAGTACTTGAGAGTAGATTTTTTTACCAAGAAGTATTTCATAAGGAGTCATGGTTGACCCAACCCTCAAGTAGACTCTATTTCCTATGTGACATGCCGTGTTAAGTGCCTCAGCCCAGAATCGTTTAGAGATGTTTTTAGAACTAAGCATAACACGAGCCATCTCTTGTAAGGTACGGTTCTTTCTTTCAGCCACCCCATTCTGTTGAGGAATTTTTGGGGCTTAAAAATCATGGGTTATTCCTTTTGAGTCACAAAATTCTGAGAACAAGGTGTTCTCATATTCAGTTCCATGATTGGACTGAATTTTAATCACTTTCTTACCATGCAAATTTTTTACCTTTTTATACCAAACTTTAAACACTTCAAGAGCTTCAGATTTTTCTTTCAAATATAGCACTCAAGTGTATCTAGAGAAATCATCTACACAAACAAATGAGTATTTCTTTTTACCTAAGCTCTCAACCTCAATAGGTCCCATAAGGTCAGTATGGATTAATTTCAAAATTTCAGAAGTTGAACTTTTATCAACCTTTTGATGTGAGGCTTTGGTTTGCTTGCCCTTTTGACAAGGACCACATACACTTCCTTGTTTAAAATTAAGTTTGGAAAAGTGTTTAACATCATTAAATCTCACCAATTCTTCCATTTTCCTAAAACTAGCATGACCTAACTTTTGATGTTTTCAAGATCATTAGTTTTGGAGCTAAGGCAGGATAAGTTGTGTCACGACCCTAATCCTAGGTACTATTTTGGTCACGTGTTGGGCACGTGGGGGTGGGGTGCATTGCATCTCATTTTAGGCATTATTTGATAATTTCAATGTTTATGTGTTTATTTTTATATTTTGATAACTTATATGATTTTAGGATGTTAATAAATTAATTTTAATTATATAATGTCTAAATGAAATAAATAGGAAATTTTGTAGTAAAGTTATAATATTGAAAATTTTAAATAAAAGTTTATAAAAGTTGTTGAGGAGCTTTAGTGTAAATGTGGAATTAAGGTAGTTGGTTGTAGTAATTCAATACTTGAAGGAGCCTAAGTGTAAATTGTGTTATATAAATCCTCATTTATACCATAAGCTTCATTTTCTTATCAGCTCTTTCTTTCTTCTTTTCTACGTTCCATCAACCTAGGGTTACCTTCCTAAAATTCCCATAAATCAACCGTTGTTCCGTTCTTCGATCTGTTTTCATATAAACGTTCAGGAAGCCGAGTGGAACATTTCTAGCCGATTAGAGTTTTTCTTATTTTTTCTTATTTTGGTAAGTTATTATGGCTTCTTTCAATAATTGCTCATTCCATGTTTAATGATGATATTATGGTGAAATAAATGATTCTTGGTATTTTTGGTATTTTATTTGGGTTTTGGAATAAATGGAAAATGGGTTTTGGTTGAGTACTGTGAGTTCTTGGCATGAGGGTTTGGGTGGAAGTGATAAAGTTGATATGTTATGTTGTATGCCCTTGTGGGAACATTTTAGGTGATTTGGAAATTGTATACTGATGTTAAGGTATAAGGAGATGAGCAAAAATGACCTTTCCTTTCCCAGATTGCTGATGTTTAAACAATAGCATGGAATTCTGCTGCCCTTTGGTCACTCTTAGAACTAGTCGTGCACCATAATGCACTCGTGCTGGGAGGGAGCACGAGTCGTGCCATGGGGCACTAGTCGTGCTCTGCTCTATTCAATCTGTATCAGTTTTCAATCCATTAAACCCTAACCTACCTAATATATTTTTAACTCCTCTTTGACTCTAATCCTAGTACAACATTAGAGCTTTACAAGGAAGTTTTAACTTGTCCAAAATGATATAAGGAAGGTTCTTAAATATGGTTTTGAAATGGGTTGAAAGGCATTATGAAAACTTAGCCAAAGTTGATAAAACTTGGTAAATAAATCTTGAACCTTTATAAAGTGTATTCAAGGTTGTGTAATGAATATGTAGGGCTTGCTTGTGATACATTGTGCCCATATTTGATTACATATTCATGGTTGTTGCTCAAATAGTGTATGAAATACATGCTGCACTATTTTATTAGTTTGAACATGAGTATTAATATCATGTTGTTGTATTGATATCCCAAGTGTGGATTTATTTTCAAGTATCTATTATGTGCTTGAATGTGTTTCAATCAACTGATGTTTAGGGGTATAATGGAATACGATCAATTATGAGAATTGTTCTATAAGATGATCGGATTACATTATACCTGTGACTGTCCCCTTCTGTGGCTACAGATTGGGTTTATAGCTTCTGTATTGAGCCAAAAGCCTTACATATTGCTAGTATCTTATATGGTTCTCTGAAATATGAGTCTTATAAGATGTGAATATGCTCAAGCAGTTCACCAAAGAGTGGAGTTTTACTCCCGGTTGTGCGACTTATTGCTCAGACGGGAAAGGTAAACTGAGGTAACGTAATGTGTTTACCGCTTTACCAATGTGTGTGAGCAACCTGGTTATGTGTTGCATCTTATATGAAATATTGTAGCATTCATAATAACTTATTGAGATTTATTCTCACCCCTTCTCCCTTTACTGTTTTAGATTGTGCTGAGACAGGTGGACCAGACCAGTGAGGTCGGGAAGGAGTTTGGACAACGTTCTTTTTGGGTTGTTAGGGTATGTATATGGTTTGAGCTTGGGAGTAGGCATGGATGTTATTCTTTTGGGAGATTGCATATAGCACTTTTATAAAACATTTTCCGTTGTGTTTATGTTGTAACTAAATATGGAGTTGGTTTTCTTTCAAAGCTAGTTTTTGTAAACCTTTACATTTGTAGTTGTTTTGTATCTAAAACAAGTTGTGTCTTTTCCAAGTTGGTTTATATCTTGCCTCCAAGTGGAGATGTTTATGTTGGTTTGTTAAAGTTTATTTTTACTTTTCAAGTTAAACAAAATTTTGGGTATGCATATTTTAACCTTCCTAGATTAGCTTAAGATTTGATTGATACCATAACCTCCTCTCTATTTTAAGGACTTTAGGACCCTATGTAATGAAGCTTAGACTTCAATTTTTTAGCTAAGTCCATTTTATAGAATAGGATAAATTAGGCTTGAAGACCAACACAAGACTCATAGGATATGAGGATGCAGTTCAAATGTTTCAGACCGCTTCATCAAAACCAACCGCTCCAAGCTAACTGCCTTGTGGAATCCTTTGTCTGAAACCACTTGTGAACTCTAGTGTGTAAACCGCCTTATTGAACCGCTCATGTAAACTGCACTGCAGTTCCAATCTCAAACCACACTGATGGAACCTCCTCTTGGTGAAACCGCTCATGTCTAAACCGCCCTTCACCAGACCGCTCCAATGATTGAGACTTGAAGTGAACCACATTTGATCGTTGGAATCCACGTCAGCAATATCAAATGTCAACCACCATATCTTGTCACGTGATTACTTATCAGACAAGATCTGCAAGGATCTTGAAAAGGTGACAGATGTCCTAACTACCTTATTTGCATTTGGAGCACGATCGGCTTTACTGCAACCGCTTCTTTGTATCAAAGGACAAAAGTGGTTATTTTGGACCAATGGGAAAGCACCAGTACAGTCCTTGCAACAGCTGTATCCAACGGCTAGTTCCTTGGTGCTTGGGTATAAATACCCCTAATCTTCACCACTTGAAGATTGTTTGAGAAATTGATTTGCTGTGAGTTCATACGAAGTTGAAGTTCTGTCCAGAAAATTTCCAGTCCTTTGAATCTTCATCTTCTACTTCAAGAAATATATCCCAGCCCAGAAATCAAGCCTTAACACCATCAAGAATCATTGTGATCTACATCTCTTAGATTCAAAGAGCCTTGATCTTGCTTACACACACACGCCTCACTTGTTTAATCACATAGATTATTCATTTGAGAAACACCGGTTATAGTCTATGATTTGTTCTTCATAGAATAGATTTTAAATCTGAGTATTGTATTTTGTACTTTGTAATCTCTCATACTCAATATTAAAATCACTCTTAGAAAATCCAAGACTAACCATCTTGGTAGTGGATGTAGATCGTTTATCGATTGAACCACTCCAAATATTGTGTTCTTACATTTCTGCATTTATTATTTCTTGTGCTTATTAATTATCTATCTTTTTCCCTGTTTGATCTTCTTAATAGTTATCAATTATTGTGAATTGTGTTTGGAGTTAACTTTGTCAAAACCTCACTTTTATGTTTGTAAACCACACTCTCAAAACCGCACTATAAACCGCTTTACAAACCGCACCTCAAAATCGCTTTGTATCTTCAAATATTCCGCTGTGCATTTTACAACTCTACTTGCAGTTTCTAATACACTGCAAGCGATTCTGTACAAGAGGTTTAGTTTTTAAAGAGGGCGAAAAATTTGTAACAGCTATTCAGCCCCCCTCTAGCTGTTTTTCACCCTTGTTGCCACCTTTGGGACCAACAAGTGGTATCAGAGCAAACACATTTATAAAACCACTGTTTTTCAAGCTTAACAGCTTGTGTGCCGATTCGATATGGCAAACTCAAAAACAATGACAACTGTTAACTATTCACATATTCCCATTTTGGACGAAGACCATTTCGATATCTGGAAAGTCCGAATGCTTATTCATTTGGAAACTATTGATGAGATGCTGGTGGAATGCGTGACTGTAAGTACCCAAATCCGAATAGTCAAAATCCGTCAGAAAGTTAACCGAAATCCGTTAACTGGCCCGCTCCAGGTTAACCAGAACTCGTTAAACTCCCCGTTGCCATGCCAACGAGACGTCCCGGGACTGCCCCGTGCATCCCGACGTCGAAGCGTACTTAACACGTGTCATCTCACGTAAAAGTACGGCTTTCCCTGAAAAACGCGCTTTCCGGCACTTTCCGGGGGCATTTCAGACATTTTTCGGACTGTTATTTTAAAAAATGGACAAAATCGGGACCGGGGAACGAACTCCCACGCATTTGGTGAGTCATGGGACACGTGGCAGCCATGCCACAGCCCACACATCACCTTTCAATCAGAAATCAAAGGGAAAAGACTAAAATACTCCTGGTATACAGTCAAAGTCCGGCCGGACTCCCTGTGCACATTTTTACGAAATTGCCAAAGAAGCCCTCAAAATTCCAAAATACCACAAAACCCCTGGAAATCAGTCTAAGTCCGGCCGGACTCCTACTGCATTTTTCACCTACAAATAGGAGGGGTGTCAAAGCCATTTGATAACAACATTTTACCCCAAAATTTCACCACAGCCCATGGCACAAACCAGTTTCACCCCTCCCGAGCTCCCGTTTTGCCTCGAATCGCGTGAAACCTCCGTATTTCGATCAAATACGTCCCTCACCACTACAAAACACCGTTTCAAACCTCTTTTCGTGTCCCGTACACACCTTCCGAGCCAAAGGAGTCAACCCTAGCCATAGGTATAACTCCCTCTCTCTGATCTCTCGTTTCGTCTCGGTTTACGCGCCAGTCGCTATAACCGTTCCGAACACCGTTACTGAAATGTAGATGCCTCCGTCTGCTTGGGTCCAGGATACGTTTTAGCCCTCGATCCTCTTCTCTTTCCATAAGAGAAGTAATTACGGGTTAAAACGGCGTTCCGACCCCGTTCCGTTTACTTTTTCTGTCATTTACCATTCCGGATCGATCGATCCGTTGATCGTCATTTACTTTCTGTCATTTACAATTCCGAGCCGTTTTGGCTCGTTGATCATCATTTACAACTCCGAGCCGTTTGGCTCGTCGATCGTCATTTACAATTCCGGATCGTTTGATTACGGTGATATCTTGCTTTAAATACTGTCATTTACAAAGTCCGACCCGTTTGGATCGTGATAGTATTTATCTTTCAAAGTCCGAATCGCAACCCGATTTGTTGATTGCATGTCATTTAATACGCATTTTTCCCGTAAAAATCGTTAACAATGTAATGCCCGGTTCAAAACCGGAGTTCGTCCTTCGAACTCTCTTTCAAAACGCTCGAAATGACGTTTGGCATCCGAACGCTCATCTTTCAAACTAAAAGCCGCTATTTGCCATTCAAAATCATTTAATACATTTTTTCCCGTAAAAATCGTTAACAATGAATCGCCCGGTTCAAAACCAAAAGTTCGTCATTCGAACTCCTTTTCTAACTCAAATCGACGTTTGCCACGCAAACGCTCATTTCCGTCTCAAAACCGACGTTTGTCATTCAAACGATCGTTTTTTTCAAAAGATCACCTAATCAACGTTTGACATTCAAACCAAGATTAAGCTTGTCATTCAAGCCCCCTTTTCAAAAAAAACACACACACACACACACGATTTCGAGAAAGGTAGAAAGACTCGTCATGCGAGGCGTTTCGGGTGATCTCGTAATACTCTTCCCGAAACGTAACGTGACCTCCGAACCTAACAATCTCTGGTACTAAAAAAGCTTTTTACTCGTTTTTGCTACCAATAAAAATGACCCCCGTTTTCAAAGCCTTTTCCTAAGTTTTTGCTACCAATAAAAATGACACCATTTTCACAAAAGCCGTTTCTCAACGTTTGGGCTCAAAATACAAAAACCGCGTGGCAACTCCTCATTTTTTCCTTCCCATGAAGCGAGGTCTCAGACACCAACCCTCCGCAAAAGACAACCGCGTTTCGCGCCCGTGCAAAATCCCGGGTAATTTCAGTGACAAATGGCCCGTTCGTTCCCATGAAGGCAAACACCAATCCAGCCACCAGTGCAGCAACTCCAGAGGTCCAAAAGCCAAAGGCGAGTGGTCGGATGAAGAGAAGAGATTAGCTGCCTTGGACAGCAAGGCGAGGCACATCATTTCTGGAACCCTTCCCGTTTCAACTCTTCAAAAGGTGATGTATCTGAAAACCGCAAAGCAGATGTGGGTTGCCATAGAGAGGTACCTCGAAGGTGATGACGAGTGCAAGGAGAACAAATTATATTCTGTTGAAAGATCTTACAACAACTTCAATAGGAAATCCAAGGAAACCTTGCGTCAGACCTATGACCGCTATGTTGAGGTAGCAAATGCATGTAGATCTCTTGACAAAACTTTAACTGATAAGGAAATCAATATGACTTTCCTAGCTGCTTTAGGTTCTAGATGGGTAAATAAAGCAACCTCTCTAGAAGACTCAAAAGTTTTGAATACTTGGTCGTTAAGTAACTTGTATGCAAATCTTAGAGTCTATGAGCTTAAATTGAATCATATTGAAGGGAAAACCAAATCACTTTCTATGTCTGTCATGGAACATGAGGAGAAACCAACCACATTCAATCAAACCGCTGATCCTTCCATATCAACCTCATCACTCATCGAAATGGATGATGATGATTTTGCCATGTTTGTGAAAAGATTTCAAAAATTTAGAAAATCCTCAAAACCTTTCACAAAATCTTTTTCTAAAGGCAAACCTCCAGCAACGTTTTCAAGGGCTGCAGATACAAAGAAAAAGGGTGATCTAGTTTGCTACAATTGTAGGAAACCTGGTCACTTTGCATCTGAGTGTCCACAGCCTAAATATGAATACATGCAAAAGAAAACCTCTCCTGTGAAATTTTCTCGTCGCAAGGGAATGGTTGCTGAGGAAGAGAATTCTAAGGAATTAGCAACTTGGATTGAAATAGACTCTGTGGAAGTGATGAAGAAACCGAAGAGGTTAATCTCTGCTTAGTTTCAGATGCTTCCGATGAGTCAGATACTGAGTCAATCGAGTTGCTAGATATGGAGGATGAAGCGGTTTCTATAAAAAATCCAAATTTTAAATTGAATGCTGATGTCAAACTTACTCCAAGCATTAAAATAGGAAATTGTTCGTATTCACGTCCCGTTTTCCTTCCTACAAATGCTCCACCTTCAAAAACAACTCCAAAGAAGAAAATTTTGAAAAAGGTGGTGGAAGAAGTTTCTCCCATGAAACATGAAAGGATGTTCAAGGAAGCAGAAATGATGATCCAAAAATTCTCCAATGTTAAGAAAGCTTTAGGTTTAGCTCATGATGAACTTTCTCAGTACAAGACGGAGAAAACTGTGATGAGGTCTGAAATTTCAAATCTTAAGAACCAAATCAAAAGTATGTCTTCTCTTGCTGATCAAAATCGCATCCTAGAAACTAAGGTTGCTGCACTTCAACTTAGGAACTATGATCTGGTCACTCAAATCAACGATCTCCAGAAGATTATTGATTGGTGGATCAAGTCACAAGTCACCTTGGATCAAATTATAGATTCCCAAACGACCAGTGCTAAAGAGGTCTGGGATTTCAAACAGGTGAAAAGGAGAAGTGTGCATCCTATTGTGAAAAGGATGAGGAAATTTATAAACTAACTAAAGAAATTCCTAAGGAGAAGCATGCTGCTTCTAAGGGTAAAGGACAGGAACAAAAGGCTCCACTTAACTTCCATTATGTCTACCCAAAGAAACAGTTTGGGAAAAACTCTCAGATGAAAGGAAAAGATTCTGAGAGTGAAGATGCAGAGGAGGTTTCTTATGCATCTGACCGCACCTCTTCTCCAACCGCTCCTGGTGGAATAGGTGGTGCTGCGAACTGCAAGGCTGACCGCCCTTCTTCTTCGACCGCACCTCCTGTCTTTGAAAGCAAGGGGAGCGTTCCTAGAAAAACCGTGATCAAACCAAAAGCAACCACCTTTGTTAAGGCTAAAACTGTTGTTCCCAAACCGCATGCAGCTCCTAAGAAAAGTAAGGAATTAGTAAAACCTCATGATGCTTTTAGCTTTCATAAATGTTCTGTGTGTGATGGTTTAGGTCACAAGGCTGCAGAATGCCTCTTACAGTTCACACCCAATGCCAGGAAGAGCAAACCTCCTTCTGTCAAACAGGTGTGGGTCGTGAAAGGTTGCTAACCTCAGGACCCAAGGAATAAAGGGGGACCTCATTCTTAATGTTTACATTTCAGATCCTGTACTTAATGGCTGGTCACTCCAAGGATAATGAATGGTATCTTGATAGTGGCTGCTCAAGACATATAACTGGAGATAGATCATTACTCGAAGATGTCATTGAAGCAAGTGGTCCGTCTGTAACCTCTGGTGACAACAACAAAGGCAAAACCAATGGGTATGGTGTAATAAGGAGAGGAAACCTAACAATTGAGAAGGTTTCTCTTGTTGAAGGACTCAAGCACAACCTCCTTTCAATTTCTCAATTCTGCGACAAAGGAATGCTTTGCAACTTCACGTCATCAAATTGCTTTATCAAAGATAGCATTTCCGGAGTCACCCTACTCACAGGGATTCGTAAGAGTAATATTTACATTATTGATCTAGATTCTGCATGTAGTATTACTAATCTCTGTTTTGTAGCTAAAAATGTGAGCGAAAATAGTTAGCTATGGCACAAGCGGTTGAGCCACTTGAACTTCAAGTATCTAGCAAAGATTGGAAGGGAAAACCTCGTTCGTGGTTTACCCAAAGTGGCTGACCACCATCCAGAGAAATGGAGTGCATGTCAACTTGGTAAGCAAACCGCGTTGTCTTTCACCAGCAAGACCGCGCCCTCAAATGCAAGATGCTTACAACTGCTTCACATCGATTTGTTTGGACCCATCACCACTGCCAGCATTGGAGGAAGTAGATACACTTTAGTGGTGGTGGATGATTATTCAAGATATACATGGGTTGAGATGATGATTTCTAAGGATGATTGCTATGACATCTTAACCTCCCTTTTTAGACGGCTCCAGACTAAAAAAGAAGATGACATCGTTAGTGTTCGATCAGATAATGGAACAGAATTTAAAAATAACGGCTCCCTCATCAACAAGACCTATAAAAAGACTCCATATGAGCTATGGAGAGGAAGAACCCCCAACATTGCATTCTTCAAGATCTTTGACTGCAAATGCTTTATCCTCTACAACGGAAGAGAAAATAGAGGTAAATTCAGAGCCAAGGCCGATGAAGGTATTTTTGGTGGGTATGCTAAACATTCAAAAGCTTTTCGTGTTTTTAATAAAACTAGTTTAAAGATAGTTGAGTCTATCCATGTTACATTCGATGAGCATTCTCTCCTTGAGCCACATTTGGCTCCAAATGTTGCTGATGATTTTGCTGAGCATAATGCAACAGGTGAATCCTCTAGAATCGTACCTGAACCTCAACCGCAAAATCCAGCACCCTCAACTGAAATTCCCTCAAATTGAACATTTGAAACCGCACATTTGAAACCGACCTGAAGTTTCCGCTCCAGATGCAACTCCAAGGGAAGAAGATGTTGTTGATAATTCCCCTATCTAGATTATTGAACCTCTTCGTCAACTTACCTTCCATGACTTCGCTGAAGGATCTAACGATTTTCCAATTGAAGATCTTCAGCAAACCTCAGTTCAACCAGATTTACCCCCGGAGGTTCGTGAAGTCAGCAGTCACCCTCTCTCTAATGTGATTGGTGATCTGTTTTCTGGTGTTCAAATAAGGAGATCAAACTATGATGAGCATACCTCCTTGTTATCTCAAATTGAATCCAAGAAGATTGATGAAGCACTCCAAGATTCCAGTTGGGTCATTGCTATGCAAGAAGAACTCAACCAGTTCGAAAGATGCAAGGTCTGGACATTGGTGCCTAGACCTCAGGATCAAGGAGTGATAGGAACTAAGTGGGTGTTTAGGAATAAGATGGACGAGAATGGAAGCATCACAAGGAACAAAGCAAGGTTGGTTGCACAAGGATATAGGCAAGAAGAAGGAATTGATTATGATGAAACCTTTGCTCCAGTTGCAAGATTGGAAGCTAACAGAATCTTCTTAGCCTACGCCTCTTACAAGCATTTCAAGTTATATCAAATGGACGTGAAGAGTGCATTCCTCAATGGTGACCTGCAAGAGACCGTGTATGTTGCCCAACCACCTGGATTTGAAGACTCCAAATTTCTCAATCATGTCTACAAACTCCAGAAGGCTTTGTATGGACTTAAACAAGCTCCAAGGGCATGGTATGAGACTCTATCTAAATTTTTACTAGAAAAAGGATTTAAACGCGGTAAAATTGATACAACTCTTTTTATTGCCAAATACAATGATCATTCCTTACTCGTTCAAATATATGTTGATGATATCTTTTTTGGTTCTACTAATGAGTTGCTTTGTAAGCATTTTGAGAAGCTAATGAAAAGCAAGTTTGAGATGAGCATGATGGGAGAGTTAACATTCTTCCTCGGGCTTCAAATTAAATAATGTGAAGAAGGTATATTCCTCAGCCAAGCCAAATACACAAAGAAGTTGATAAAGAAGTTTGGACTTGAAAATGCAAAAGCATATGATACTCCTATGGCCATCGGCAATAAGCTAGATAAGGATCTAAAAGGTAAGAAGGTTGATCAAACATTATATCGAGGTATGATTGAATCATTACTTTATTTAACTGCTAGTAGGCCTGATATCATGTTTAGTGTCTGTGTATGTGCACGCTATCAAGCAGATCCTAGAGAAGCACACTTGATTGCAGTCAAGCGTATAATTCGCTATTTGTATGGAAGCACTAACCTTGGACTTTGGTATTCCAAAGATTCGAATTTCGATCTCGTAGGTCATTCAGATGCAGATTATGCAGCTTGCACAATTGACAGGAAAAGCACTAGTGGGACTTGTCATTTCCTCGGGAATAGACTAGTTGCTTGGGCCAGCAAGAAGCAAGCATCAGTTTCAGTGTCAACCATAGAGGCTGAGTATATTGCTGCTGGAAGTTGTTGCTGTCAAATCCTTTGGATGAAGCAGTAGTTGGTGGACTATGGAATTGAAGAAGAAAATTGCCCAATCATGTGTGATAACACTTCAACAATTTCAGTCTCCAACAACCCTTTCATGCATTCCAAGACCAAGAATATAGATATCAAGAATCATTTTCTCAAAGACCATGTGGAAAAGAGGAATATCCATCTAGAGTATGTGGGCACAGACAACCAGATTGCTGATATCCTCACCAAAGCTCTGGACTCCAAGAGGTTTTCTTTCCTCAGAGGAGAAATGGGTATGCTTAAACTTAAATGAGTCCTTACTTTTTATTTGACTAACTTGTGTGTTAAGAATGTGGAATTTAGGTTGAAATTCCTGTTGAGACTTCAAATCTCATCTCTGTTGAAACCGTGTGTACCAAACCACATACAGTCAACCGCTTGCAGCCAACCGCCTATATTCAAACCGCTTGCTGCAGCTTGACCGCTTGATTCCAAACCGCGTTTCAACTTAGAATAATTTCTGTCTATTTCTTATCTTTAATTATTTAAAAAAAACTGTTCAAATTCTCTTATTTATTTTTTAGTCCTTAGTTTGACATAAGGGTATTTCTGCAAATTTTTTCCCACGTTATTTCAAAATTTAAATGCATTTAATGCAAATGGGACATGAGCATTAAAAACCCTCATGTCAGCCGTCATAGAGTGCAGTGCAGAAAGTGAAAGGGTGCAACAGTTGGTAATTTCAATCATTTTTTTTAACATGCTGCCTACCCCCTTCACCTATATAAACCTGGTTTGGTGAAACCTCGAAACTTTTTCTGCCAAACCCTCTGCACACGTACTCTCTCTTTCTCTCTCTATACTTCTATCTAAAACCCTCCATTTTCAAAACTTTAATCAAAATGACTTCAAAAACCTCTAAGAGACAATGAGCTTCTGCAGTTACTAGGGCTCCCAAGAAACCAATTCTTGAGATGGTAACAATTTCTAACCCTAACTCTTTCAATTTCTGAAATCTGTCATTGATGAACTTTGAGAAACCCTTCGTCTGCCCTTTCTATTTTTGCTTGATTATATGCTGATTTCTTGCTCATTTCTTATAAAAATTATTGGGTTTTGCTCGGATTTAGGCATGGATTCAATATATGTTGTTTATTTCATGATCCATCCATGTTTAAGTCACTGATTTTGAATTTTTATAGTTTTCGTACTTTGAAAACCCATTTCATGTTCTTGATGTTTCTTGATGATTCTGTACAAAAATTGTTATTTTGATGATATATTGTTAGTATACAGCTTGTTAGGATCATTTTGATATCCTTTTTGTTGATTTTGGTTAAGTTTTTGATGAACTCTGTTCTTGGTGTTCTTGATCTGTTCTTCATGTTCTTCATGAAATTCATATGTTTTTCTAAGAATTTCTTAATATTTTGGATCTTATGATTCTTGAATAGTGTTTTCCATGCTTAGAAAATTTCAAGAAAATTTTTAGAATTTACCTCACACCTTGAACCGCTTTCTTCTAAAACCGCATGCTTGCCATGTTTGAAACCGCTTGTGTTAAAACCGCTTGTGTTAAAACCGCTTAAGTTTTCTGTTTCAAACCGCATGCTCCTTTTCAAGCTAAACCTCATGCTGGAACCGCCTTTTCAAAATCTTTTGAAACCGCATGCTATTTAATTCCTTTCTTATTTTTGAGATTTTACTTAGTATATAGACTGGAAACCAAGACCTTCCCCTGCAAGCACTTATTGGAAGTGTGGGATAAATTTGGATTACAATGCCACGTACTAGTAATTTTTATTCTCAAATCTTCATGGTTATTTATTTCTCATGTATTCATAGTTCACTTGGGGTTTGAAATACTTCATTTTTCAAACCGTACCATTGCTAAACCGCATGGGTGCTCAAACCGCTTGTGAAATGTGAATACAAAAATGGATCTAACACTCAATGTTTTACTTTGTAGGATCCAAATACCTTCGTGCCTGGCTGGGAAGTTAATGAGCTAGAGCTAAGGAATGATGCTCTAGGAAGGGAGTTGCTGAAAAAGCTGAGAGTTTCTGGAATTCTGCCCCTTTTCACCAAGAAGCAAACCTTCATAATTCCTTCCTTCGTAGATCAGTTCTATTCAACCGCCAAGCTTGAAGTCAGACAATTAGAAGATGGCCCTAAAGTTTCATGCCTGACAGCTGTAGTAGAAGGCCTCAAAATTTCTTTTGATTATATTGACATCAGGAGCTCATACAATTTCAGAGTTCCTTAAGCAGCTGAGTCTGTTGATCAAGTTATTCAGGATGTTGCTGCTATGGCAACCGCGAAAGTTAAATCCATGGTTGGTCAGTTTAAGAAGATCCCAAGGAAAGGGTTTGGTGAGCTGATGAGCCACCTGGGATATTTGGTTGGAAAGTCAGTATGTGGCAAGACTGGGAACCATAATAACTTTACATCCCAACAATGGATGTATTGTTCAGCTATCTACAATGAAATCAAGCTGCACTGGCCAAGGATTTTGTTCAGAGAAATATGTGATAGTGTGGAGACCTACCAATCCAAGAAGAAAGGAGAGGAGCAGAGATGGAGACCATTCTGCAGGATCCTAACCGCTCTCCTACTAGATTTTGACCACCTTGAAAACATCAGAAAGAAGAATCCTGAGTTGATGATAGACTTTGGGACTGAAGAATCTCTTGGATTTTTGGTGTGCCACAACTTCAGGTATGCCAATGGAGATGCCTTATACAAATCACTCTACGATGCAGATACCTATCCTAAAAAGGAAGAGTATGCTCCAATGAACCCTAAAACCGCAACTCAAGCGGTCAGGAAGGTTGTGAAGAGAACCAGAAAGCTAAAGGGTCAAGCTGAACCGCTTGTCAAGAAGACCAAGACCGCTCTTGTCTCCAAACCGCGTGATGATGGAGCTGGACCCAACAAATCTAATAAGCAGAAGGAACCACTTAACTTAGTGGATGAAGAAGATGAAGAAGAAGCTGAAGATCCAAATATTCCTGATTTGGTTGCTAGGGCCAAGAAGGCTAAGGATGTGACAAAGGACTTGACTCTTGAGGAACAGATATGGTTCTATCAGGACAAGATTAAAAGATTGCAGAAGGAACAGGAAGAGAGGCGTAATGCCAAAGGAAAATCAGCTGCTGAGGAAATCGCTCCCCAACCTCAATCGCAACCTGAAACCCAACCGCCTCCATCTTCAAATACCTCACCCGTCTAATCTCCAATCCAATACCCTGTCCACTCTCCTTCCAAATCCAAATCTCCTTCTCCTCCACCTCAAAAGGACTCACCAATTCAGGGGGAGAAACCTATGAGGAGAAAGAAAATGTCTGCCAGGAAATCCTTCAAGAAAGGTAAACCTGTTGAACCTTCTCCTTCTCCCTCACCTTCTCCTAGAAAATCTCTTTCACCCTTATCCTCCCAATCCATATCTCATTCCCCCCAACATTCTAACTCCATAAATTCTATACACTCAAACCAAACCCCACCTCATTCAAATGCCTACCAGCCTTGGACCTCCAAACCCTCTGCTGGCCAAGCCACTTCCAGATCTATTAGATAAGATCCATCAGACAAGATCCATCTCCATCACCCCCTCATAACTCAAACCGCTCTAAATCTCATTCACATGCCAAATCCCCAACTCCTCCCAACTCACATCTTAGACAAAGAACCCCCCCCAATTTCCCCTCACACTACTCTTTCACACTCACTATCCAAATCCCCTCCTCAAAAAATTCCCCCTCAAACCCAAACCGCTCCTACCAAGTCACCTGAAACTACCTATTTCCAATCGCCTCTTACATTCCAAACCGCTTCCACCTCAACCGCCCCTCCATCTGAATACTCTCAAATTCTTTTAACCCTTAACCTAATCCAAAGCCAGCTCATAATAAACCAAGGCCATGTCATATATCTAACCACTTCGAATGCCTCCCTTCAAGCCTCTAACTCCTCTCTCACTGAATCCAACCGCACCCTACTTGCCAAGGTGGATTCTCAAACCCTTGAGATGGACAATCTAAAATCCTCTTTTCTTGATGCCATTAAGGGGGAGAGACCTACTGCAATTGCATCCACCTCTACTGATCAAACTGTTCAGGTCAAAATCATTTCTTTGAGAACTGCTTCAATGCATTCCAGCAATCTCTTGAAGATGGTATGATCAAAGCCTTGGGTGATAAAGCCTCTCTTACTGAGCTCAAAAAAATTCTCAAGGAGCTTGGTGAGGACATCTGCAAAGCCATTGAGAAAGATCTCACCTTGCTGAAGCATGAATTCCTTGAAATTCTTGACTCCAGACCGCAATCAGAAGCCAACCTCAAGCCTGTCCTTGAATCCATTCAGACCAGTCTCCTTGAAGAAATGGACTTGCATAAAGGAGAGCTGGCCATTAAAATGAATATTGTTGAAGATACTCTGAAGGCCAAGATTAATGAGGTAAAAGATAAGTTTAACGACCGCTTGGACAATCTGAAGACAGGATTTAACTCCAAGATTGAATCTGCAATCCATGATCTGAAATCCTCCTTGAAGGTCACCATAAATCTTGAGCCTATGGAAAATGCCATTGCCACCCAAACTGCTGCCATCAAAGATGAAATCCACATTTGCTTCAATTCTTTAAACTCCTCCTTCCATACACTTATCAATGACCAGATTGAGTAAGTTAGAGGAAACTCTAGAGGAGTGGGTGAAGTTAATTTAAGGCTGGCTAAGCAAGAAAGTTATGTGAAGAAACTAGATGCAACCATTGCCAGAACCACTGAAGAGGTGAGAAGAATGAGGAAAGATATGTGCACTGATCAATCCGCCCATGCTGGACCTCGTCAAGCAGAAGATGAAGTGAACAAGCCTCGTCAGCAACTGCGTCAGCAATAGACCGCTTCATTTGTAATTTCTTTCCTTTTGCTGATTCCCTTTTGCTTTTTAGACCGCATTCTCCATGTATTTCTTTTGGTCTATATTTTTGCTTTTGCAACCATGTAATTTCCTTTCATACCTTGTACCTGTAACCGCTTTAGGTATTAATGAAAATTGCATCATGGTTCCAAAACTTTGTTCATATCAAACTACTTGTTTGTAGAACAATGAAACCGCTAATGGTTTTAAACCTCATTCAAATATTTTCAAACTTAAAATCATACTTTTGAAATGAAGTTTAAACATTCATTTTAAACCAGACTTTAAACTTAATCTCATATTTTTCAAGTACACTGAATGCATTTCTATACCTTCAAGTTGTAAGTTTTTCAATCTTTCAAATAGTATAGAAATCTATAGCTTAAGCTAGTGTGTGCATTGACCTGGGACATGACTTACCATGTTAATTCTTATGGACATGTTTTTACCAAGTACAATGTTTGCTTTTGCTGTAGTAGGTAATGGCATCAATCAAATAGGGGGAGATTGTTGGGTATGCATATTTTAACCCTCCTAGATTAGCTTAAGATTTGATTGATACCATAACCTCCTCTCTATTTTAAGGACTTTAGGACCCTATGTAATGAAGCTTAGACTTCAATTTTTTAGCTAAGTCC
Organism: Adenophora triphylla var. japonica; assembly: GCA_022495995.1. Classification (NCBI taxonomy): domain Eukaryota; kingdom Viridiplantae; phylum Streptophyta; class Magnoliopsida; order Asterales; family Campanulaceae; genus Adenophora; species Adenophora triphylla. Next base: position 44,794 of record JAFEMH010007065.1, read on the forward strand.
ATTTTATAGAATAGGATAAATTAGGCTTAAAGATTGACACAAGACTCATTGGATATGAGGATGCATTTCAAATGTAACAGACCGCTTCATCAAAACCGCCTTGCAGAACCGCTCCAAGCTAACTGCCTTGTGGAATTCTTTGTCTGAAACCACTTGTGAACTCCAGTGTGTAAACCGCCTTGTTGAATCGCTCATGCAAACTGCACTGCAGTTCCAATCTCAAACCACACTGATGGAACCTCCTCTTGGTGAAACCGCTCATTTCTAAACCACCCTTCACCAGACCGCTCCAATGATTGAGACTTGAAGTGAACCACATTTGACCGTTGGAATCCACGTCAGCAATATCAAATGTCAACCACCATATCTTGTCACGTGACTACTTATCAGACAAGATATGCAAGGATCTTGAAAAGGTGACAGATGTCCTAACTACCTTATTTGCAGCTGGAGCCTGATCAACTTTACCTGCAACTGCTGTATCAAAGGACAAAAGTGGTTATTGTGGACCAATGGGAAAGTACCAGTGTAAGTGCTCCAATTTGAGTTGGTAGTTTTTTCGTTAGAAAGTTAACGAAAGTTTTAACATTTCTAACATTTCTAACAATCTCTAACCTTCCTAACCAAGCAAGAGTAGGTTAGGGTTTGCCATTTAAAGTTAAACCAAAAAAGGAATCCAAAAAAGCAAAAGAATTAAGAAAATCCCGAAATAGCAAGTTGAAAAACAATTTCTGCTGATATTTTGAAAAATATTCTTCCTGTTCAAAGCCTGGAGCAGCATTTAATGCACCAGGCACGTTTTACAGGGACCTCCGCGCGGACATGTATGTAATTTCAGAGGGCCTATAAATTGAACCCTCCTCTCTCAGTTTACACAACACATTTTGATCACAGCAACGAAGTTCTGGCGAAATATAGAGAGAAAACAGTGGGAATCTCTAGATTGCCACCATTTTCTCTTGAATCTTTCCCAATCTCACTCCAAACACAAATCCAAACACCAAACCTTGATACTCCTCAAGCCAAACACCAAATCTTGATACTCCTCAAGTCAAATTCCAAGCCTAGGAAGATAGGGTGTCACCATTGGTAAAGCCCTCCTTCTCAAAACCCTAAAATTCTCTTTTGATTTCTTGATCATCTTGTTCTTCTTACTTTGACTTATTTTATGTCTAGTTTAACTTGAGTTTTGACCTAAGATGTTCATCTTGAAGTTCATCTTCATGAATGATCATCTCAAGTGGTCCACATTTTAGATCTTTAGTCAATTCTTTCTCTTTGGTTTCATCTTTACAAAACCCCCTTTCCCTTTGCAAAGGACATGTTTAAACCCCATAAATTCCCCAAGGATGACTTGAATATGATAACCACTTAATAAAAAGTAGTGGTATCAAGTCTAGGGATGAAAATGGGGTGAACATAGATGCAAATCCCCCAAAAATCACATTTTCCCTCAAGAACATCTTGCTGTCCAGTAGCATTGTTCTGAGACCTCAGTCCATTTTCTTATTTTTTGGACCCAGTAAAACTTAGAATTGGGTGTTTACTACAAAACACTTTTTGTAGACAACATCCAGATCTTTCCAGACATATTTTTATTTTATTTTTTGAGTAAGTAAAACTCCTTTTTTCAATTTTTCTTTTAGAGGCCAGTTCATCAGCTTCTGGAAATCCAGATTTCACATCTGAGATTTCCAGAAGGTTTTGACCCCTCAAATTACTTCCAAAATGGAAAGTTTCTTTTCAGAAACCCTATTTAGGGTGTTTTAAGCAACTTTCATTCTCGGACTTTCCCCAGATTCTGAGGTTTCGAAGTCTTTAAGTCCATTTCAAAGTCAAGGGTCAACTGCCTTCTTTCATTCTGGCAGAATTGCTTTTCAAATCCAAAAATCTTTTGAGTGCCAAGACTCAACCCAAAAATTCTCCAAAAAATCATGGGATCAGTTTAAAGTCTTAAAAAGAGATCCCAATTTTCACTTTTCCCAGTTTCAAATTATTTTGGTCAAAACACACACACACACACACACACAACAAAGGATTTTGAATGTTTGGAAGACTCGTTTTACGAGGCGTTCCGGAGTGCACACTAACGTCCTTCCCGGCGCGTAACGTGACCTCCGAACTCGAATCTCTTAATTCCGGGCATTTTTCAAAGTTTTGGCCCTTAAAACAAAAATGGCGTGGCGACTCCGTTTGATTTCAAAATCGGGTACATCACATGGCGACTGTTTGGGGAAAACAAGTTTTATCTTTTCAAAAAAAAAGAAAAACTTTTGAGGGTCAAGCTTCCGTCCCGACATTTGAAATCTTTTGTTGTGTGTGTGTTGATTTTTGCACATTTTTCGTGTTTGTTTTGGCCGCCTCGAAAAAAAAGTCAAAATTTTGACTGTCGGAATAATGTCCCTAATTGTTGGAATTTTTGTGCTTATGTGTTCATTAATTTTCAAAAAAAAAAAAGAAAATTTTCAAAAAAAAAAATCATGCATCATGCCTTTTAAGACACATAAAAAAAAAATTCTATTTTACTCAGAAAAAGAAGATAGACTGCTTGCACACTACGCGCACGTTGACCGTACACCTTGCCTGCTACGTCCTTAACCCGGGGAAATCCTTGTCGCGGTCCGTTTGGTCTTATTACGCCTCTCGGATGAGCACAGGACTACCCAAACATCCCATGGAGCCTCGTGTCGACCATGCACTTGTCCGTGACACACTTTGTCCGAGACCCGATTGGTTTTTAGTCCGGTGCATGTCATGCCCTGTACGTGTATAGACCTTTCCTTTCAAGCCTTTGTCGGCATACCGACTCAATATCTTTCGGGTCCCTAATCGGTCGGAAGTCATGCGGCTTTCCGCCGCAGACTTTGACCAAGATATTGACCGGCGCCTTGACTTCGGCTCGACCGGCACAAATTATACACCGACTCCCAAAGATGACACTGAGTCATCAAGGATTAACGGTTATTCCATGCCTAATTACGGCTTAACTGACGACAAGTCAAGATCAATAGCGGACATTTATCAGTCCAAATCATGCCGACTTTTCGTCGAGCCCTCGGACACGATCTTGACTTTAACGTCAGCTTTGTCCGTAATTTACATCGAATGATCGTTAAGACTCGATTACCCGCCAGACTTCTAGGATCGTTTTTCTTTCGGTCGGTGGGACCCGCTTGCCCTATAGGACCTCGCCCGGGGCTGTCCACCCTGGGAGGTCGAAATACAGGTGGAATACGAGGGGCTTATTGATGGAGAAAAATTCCTCTAGTAATAAAAACCGAGCAAGTGTACTCACTACCGGTGTAGCAGTATGCACAAGCAGGGGTCGAACCACAGAGACTTGTTGGTAAACAAATGCAGTAGAAGTAATGAATATGGTAACCACAGATTTTTGATTTGAGAATAATAATCTAATCCTAAAACAGAAATAACAGATTAAAACTAAAGAACGCGATTTAAACAGAACGAATTAACTCAGATAAACACGGAGATTCACGGATTGGATTCACAATTACTTTCACCCTATGCTATTTTTATTGCTAAAAACATTAATCTCAAACTAGGATTCATTCACAAAAGTAAGGATTGGGACGGTGTGGTGCCCGGATTGCAACCCTTTTAATTATCAAGCTGCGTTTTCTGTTACGGCCACACAACAATCAAATAATTAATCAACACAATAGAATGTTAAATCTAAACCCTTTTGATTTCTATTATGGCCTCTAATATGTTTAATCTTCAAAACAGAGTTCAATTGTATCAATCCCCAAATTAATGGCAGAATCAATACCCAAATAATTAAAAGATTAATGTTTTGAAGAACTAGAAAGAGATCAATTGGGAAGAATTAAATCAATAGCATAAAGATCTAGTAATCGCTACAACCAATCCGCAAATCTAAAGAACTTAGCTACGCAAAGACATAACGAAAACAATAATGATCATAAAATAAAAGAACATCAAAACCTGAGAGATCCGGAATTGATGAGCAATAATTGTCTACGAAAACTCAAAACCTAGAAAAAAAATAATATCCAAGATTGTTTCTAAAAACTGCTGTTGAAGTATAAATACTCTAGGGCAAAATACAAGGGAAAAAAATGCGAAAAGTCGAGACTGCCCATCATAAGTTGCCGAAATCTGGTACTGAAAACGGGACAAGCGCGGCCGCTCTGGGTTGAGCGCACCCGCGCTTGCCTGGGCGATAACCTGGCCTTCAAAACGACGTCACTTGAGCGCGGCCGCTCTGGGTTGAGCGCGCCCGCGCTTGTTGGCCGAGAGTTGGGGCTTCTTTTCTTCAATGGAGCGCGGCCGCTCTTAGGTAGAGCGCGGCCGCTCTGGTGCCTGGAACTGCATCTCGAATTATTTTCCAATTTCCTTGCTCTGCTCCGCTCCAACTTGGTTCCTTTTGCACTTTTTAGCCATAAAATGCACCTTTAATCAGCTCTATACCCTGTACTCATAAAATACTCACAAACCACATCAAATATACATAAAACTCGGGAATCAAACTCAAGGAAAGCCTAAAAGTGCATCATTTGGATGGGTAAATACACATCCATCAAACACCCACAAACTAACCTTTTGCTCGTCCCGAGTAAAACAAAACTAAAAGAAATAAAATAAAGCTACTCTAAATATTAATAATAAAACATTAAAACGAAGTAATTATTTTTGGGATGTTCTATCACAGATGAGTCATTGGCCATACAAGTCTCAGATCCTTACCAACACACATAATCAACAAGTGCCACCACAGTAATGGGATTACAATCACATTGAAGCATAAAACTCACAATTTTCCACCGCGGCCTGAATGATGAATGAATTATGGGAGGTCACTGCCAACAACCTAAGATTGTTTATGGATTCACTAAGTGATGCTCTAATTCAATATGTCATAGACAGTACAACCCAAAAAGGACACTCATATGCATATTTAACACGATTGTCAACCCGGTTACTCGATATTGAAAGAATAATATGGCTTAAAGTGTTATGGTGCGAAAGATCGCATGGCTCGGTTCACGGTTACAAAAGAAGGTAAGGACATACGAACATAAGAAAGTGAAACTAGAAAGTCTTCTTGTAACAATACATCCTCACTTTGATAATAATTTCTCCACTCACCCTTATTACTTCCCAATGTACCAACCCACAAACTAAAACTTTTTCATACATTGACATGGGGTTGAGCACATTCCACTACTTCCTTTAGTCACCTTGAAATACAATTTCTCTTTTGATATTAGAGAGGGCTCGATTTTTCATTTTTTTTTTTTTTTTTTTTTTTTTTTTTTTTTTTTTGCTTTGCACGATTACATCACGAAGAATGTGCATTCAATATTTTTTTTTATCAAGCCCCTCTTTTCATTACATGACCTTTTTCTTTCTTTTCGTGACCACTTTCCACTCGATCCTTTGATTTTCATAACATTCCCCACAATATCCCCATTCTTTCCCTAGTTTCACTTTCTTGAAAAGGTGAGAAAATAGTGTATAAGCTAAAATGGTGGGATAATGAGGGTACAAACGAAGGCGAATGGTGGTCTAAAATAACCTCCCACTTTGTGAGAGATTCCATTCTTTTTCAAGCTCAAAAGGGGTTCTAGCAGAAAATTTTATATAAGTGACTAGAAAGTTTAAGGCTCACAAAAAGGGATTCAAAGAATAGCCATATATATCAAGTAACCTATTGACGTGTTATTAACAATCATGCAAACATGTTCTAGGGACCCCGAGAATACACGAAGTGATCCCATAAAAGGCACCTAAGTTGATGACAATGACCAAGAAAATGATACGGAAGTGAGAGGTGGTGCAATCATAATTTAAATGTTTCAATGTAATCCCAATCACCACACTAATAATAGCACATGTGATTTTAAAATTAAAGCACACTCTAATCATCATAGACTTTGGCCAACATCCCAACTATGAAAAGAACAAAATTTTTTAAAATTTTTCTATTTTTTTAGAGGGTGACACTATATACACTCCCCTATAAACCCACAAACTCGGAGAGTTGCCCACCCCCAAACTCAAAACATGCTATGTCCTCATAGCAAAGAGAACAAAAGCGTGCCTTGGGTTCGACGGACGACAAGACACTACTAAACAATAATTAAGACAAAAATAAAACATACCTCATTGGGTTGCCTCCCAAGCAGCGCATTTGGTTAGAGTCGTTAGCCCGACTATGGTCCCAAGCTTACTTGGCCTTAGCTTTGCGGCCTTTGGACCATCTCTTCTCCTCACGGGCACAAACGCCCTTCTCTTTCCATTTCAGCTCTCCATTGTCAACAAGTAGGGGTAAAGCCACATTTATTTTTGAAACTTTACGCTTGTGCTTACCCCTCTTTCTTTTCTTTTTATTGGGGTTTCCACCCCCAAACTCAACCTTTTCTGCAACCTGCAGAACACCATTCTCACAACCAAGATCAAGAGAGTTATCATGCACAAAAATATTAGCAAATATAGAATCAGATAAATCACTATAACTCTCCTCACTAACTTTATGTTTTGAAGGCCCTTGTGGTAGATGTGATGGAATCGACTCTTTATGGGAGTCGTGTGGGGTGTGATACGACCCGTTACTCCTAGAGTATTGGTCGGCCTTAATGTTACTAGCCATGGGATAAACGTCCGCATTATCCCCACTTTTCTCACATCCATTCACATCATATTTGACAATTGGTAAATCGGTTATGGCTCCTACAAAACCATCTTCGGGGGAGGGTTTCTTATCATTTTTAAGCATACAAAACTTACATTCCTCCCCCATAGCTCTCAATGACACCACCCCTTGACACACATCAATGGTGGCCTTAGTGTCAAACATAAATGGCCTCCTGTTAGTACCCGGCCCGAAAAAAAGCATTTTTAATGTCTGGCCCGGTTTAATTAATGAGAAACCCTAAAAATCCCTCAAACCCTTCATCCGTACCTGCGCCGTCATTGTTGGCGTGGAAGGTACGCCAGATCGAAGTGCCGATCGTCCCTTTACCCGTGGTATGGCCGATCGACCCTTTTTTATAGTGCCGATCGACCCTCTAACCCTAGTGCCGATCGACCCTTCTCAAAAGTGCCGATCGACCCTTTCAGTTTTCCCACATCACTTTCGTAACCGTTCCTCCCCAATTCCTTTCACTATATAAACCCCACTCCGCCTCACACTTTAAACACGGAATCATTCTACGGAAAACTCAAGACAAAACTTGAGATTTCCTCCATAGAAAACTTGAGACTAAACTCGAGTTTTCTAAGTCTAAATATTTTATCAAGAACGTTCTTCGAATCTTCATAGATTCGATCCGAAAGCCTTGCCATCATTAGGTAAGTCTTCTGTTTATTTTTTCTGTCTTTATTATTATTGTCTTTATTATTATGCTAGATTTATTGTTTGCATGCTTAGTATATTTTAATTACTTTATTTCTTGCTTATGTCATATATGCTAGATTTAGGACTGTTTTAATATATTTAAATATGCTATAGCCGAGGATGATCTAAGGTTTCGCCCTAAGAAACCCAATGGATCTAGGAACTATTTCTTTCCTTCCACCTTAGTTATAATTATCCCATGATCAACAATCCCCCAAGGATGAACGTTGATTAGTGCACCTTCCGAGGGCCTAACTCAAAGGTTCTAGGGTGTGATCATCAATTAATTCTTTCTCTCCCCTCCTCCTTATGCATGATCCCGTTTCTTCTATCTATTCCTGTAAACACCACACACAACCAACACCCCACATGCTAGAAAGACCGATTCGTCGGGCAATAGGAGTGATAACATTTCTTCTTCTGTTGTAACTTGACCCCCGAACCCAACTAACTGTTTAGCCTTTTTTCAAAGCTTTGGGCTATATCAAAGTGGCGTGGCGACTCTCAAAATTAAACTAGTATTTTTAATATGGTTTAAAGCGAGTGTCACTAAATGAATATCCCATTTCGATCCGACATTATATAATTAATTATTTCAAACCTCCGAATGCGCGTTGCATCGGGACGGGGTATTCACAGTGGCGACTCTGCTGGGGAATTGTTTTGAAACTTTTTCAAACTAAGTGGGTCAGACTTTCGTTTTCTTGTATGGTGTTGTATTTTACTTCCTTTTTCTTTTTCTCCTATTCTTAACTGTTGCATTGCATGCATGCATCTCATAAAAAAAAATCTTTCTCTTTTTTCCTTAAAAAAAAGAATTAGACTTTTTACCTCACACTACCACTAGAGTCCGTGTCACACCTTTGCCTGACGCCTACCCCTTAACCCTTCGGAGAAGCCAAAGTGCGGGAAGTGTGGTGATCATGTTGCCTCCCTTCCGAGTCTCACTTGGCCATCCACTCATCAGTGCGCTTCGGCTGCACGGTGGGAGCCTGAAATCTAACCCTTGTGTCACCCACTTTGCTAAGAATACACTCCTTGTGACCGGTTGGTTTGACGAGCTTTTTCATGTAGACAATTAATAAGGTCTTTATGTTGAGTCACTACGAATCAGTGATAAGTCAAGATCTATAGAGAGAAAAGAGCACAAAAAATTTGATTTCCTTTTAAAGGATGTGCCATGTAAGGTCGAGTGCTTGTTAAAAGATCTTGTCTTATCATAGGTCTGTAGTACTTCCCATAAATATCATCTTAAATGTCTATATGAGACGGTTAGTCGTTAGGATCCACCACTTTAGGACCTTTAGTTAGCTGCGAAAAAGGGATATCCCTTCCAACCAAGAGTAGGTTCTATAAAATAGAGGGCTTTTTTGTAAATAAAGTGCTTAACTATCCCTCATTTCTAGGACCCTCCGAGGTCCGCTCTTCATTTCTAGGACCCTCCGAGGTCCGCTCTTCATTTCTAGGACCCTCCGAGGTCCGCTTCTCATTTCTAGGACCCTCCGAGGTCCGCTCCTCATTTCTAGGACCCTCCGAGGTCCGCTCCTCATTTCTAGGACCCTCCGAGGTCCGCTCCTCGAGGTCCGCTCCTCATTTCTAGGACCCTCCGAGGTCCGCTCCTCATTTCTAGGACCCTCCGAGGTCCGCTCCTCATTTCTAGGACCCTCCGAGGTCCACTCCTTATTTCTAGGACCCTCCGAGGTCCACTCCTCATTTCTAGGACCCTCCGAGGTCCACTCTCCATTTCTAGGACCCTCCGAGGACCGCTCTTTACTTCTTGGACCCTTCAAGGTCCACACCCTCTACTGCGGACCACTCTAGGATCAGTCTCTCTATCTTGGACCGTTCAAGGCCCACTCTTTGACCCTTCGTGGTGCTCTTCCTATACTATGTCCACTCTCCCAATCTTGGACCATTCAAGGTCCACTTCTCATATCTTGGACCGTTCAAGGTCCACTCCTCATATCTTGGGCCGTTCAAGGTCCGCTCCTCTTCTCTTGGACCCTTCAAGGTCCGCTCCTCTTCTCTTGGACCCTTCAAGGTTCACTCCTCTTCCCTTGGACCCTTTAAGGTCCACTCCTCATCTCTTGGACCCTTCAAGGTCCACACTCCTCATATCTTGGGCCGTTCAAGGTCCGCTCCTCTTCTCTTGGACCCTTCAAGGTTCGCTCCTCTTCTCTTGGACCCTTCAAGGTTCACTCCTGTTCCCTTGGACCCTTTAAGGTCCACTCCTCATCTCTTGGACCCTTCAAGGTCCACACTCCTCATATCTTGGACCGTTCTAAGTCCACTCCCTCAATCTTGGATCATCCGAGGTCCACTCTTCATCTTTTGGACCCTTCTAGGTCCACTCCCTCTACCATGTACCGTTCAAGGTCCACTCCTCAATTTAGGACCCTTCGAGGTCCACTCTCTCTATCTAGGACCATTAAAGGTCCGCCCTTCCACCTGAGACTCTTCGAGGTCCGCCCCTCGTCTCTTGGACCATCCATGGTCCATTCCTCTACCTTTGACCACCCACGGTCTACATCCTTCAAGTTAGGACCCTTCAAAGTTCTACCTCTTATCTCTTGAACCATCCGCAGTTTGCTCCCTTAGCCTTAAAACCATCCATAGTTTAGATCCTTTATCTCTAGCACCCTTCAGCCAAAAACCCACCTAGATCAAACCTCTCTCGACCCATATAGATCAAACCACCATCTAGGGCCTACCTAAGCCAACTTACCAAGTCCGATTAGCTCGTCTAGATCACCCTCACTTATATTTGACCAAGGATCGAGTCATCTTCCTCTCCTTTTTTCACCAAACGGACTCTTTTACATTCATCCTCTCTCTTTCTCTAAACTTAACCCTGGTTGTATCATCAATCGGGGCCCCCTCGAACTACGGTGACCTGAGACTCATACCTTAAATGGTAAGGGTTACGTAGGCAACTTCAGCCCGGTCAAACTCTCAAATTGTGGAGATCAACTATTTTCTCGGAGATGCCTTAAGATTAATTGTGAGTCTAATTCAACTCATTGGTTTGACTCTGCCGTATGTTCTTACAGAATTCTGCATCATGTCTATGGAGAAAAGCTTTGAAGCCCTCAAAGAAGTCTCAAACATGAGGTTGGGAGTGATCAACCTCCTCAAAGACATGCATGAAATTGAGCAGCATCATTTGTCCTACATTCAGGAATACTTGAGAAGAGTTCCTCCTCCTGTTCAATTCCGGGGTCCCTATCATCCACATGCTTATGATTCCCCTTATAGTCCTACACATCAGAATTTCTCATTCAGGATACCTGCTGTGGCCACCAACCAACTAAAGGCATCAATACCCGAGAAGAAGATCAACAAGGAACATTTTGATGATTTAGGAATGCCTGTGGGTGAGTTCTTCGACATCTTGATGGGAAAGAACTTGATCAAGCCGCTCGAGAACTACAAGCCTATTAACCCAAGGGAAGACTTAGATACATCCAAGTTTTGCAGATACCACAAGTACGCTGGGCATACCACTGACAAATGTGTGCAACTGAAACGCTCAATTCAAAGATTGATCAACCAAGGGAAGACCCAAGGCCTCATTGATGAAGAAACCCTCGTACTTCAAGGAAGGATTTAGTTTCATTCAGTCTTGTAGGTTCTAGTGTGTCTTTCTTACTTCCACTTTGGGCATTGGTATGTAATGTCCACTTTAGATTAGTTACTTCAATAATAAAAAAGGTCTTTCTTTCTTTTCTCTCTAGACTTGAGACATAATCTCGCATTACTTTCAAGAAGATTGTTTTATTTATAATTATCAATTGGTTGCTAATCTCACTGATAAACTCACCGGCTAATAAAGTAAACAATGAATGAATGCTTTGATTGGAGTAAACAACTCACCGTTCCTTCTTCACACACACCATCCCTATACACCCTTCTCTCATACACTCTCTCCATACTCCACCATATACTTTTCATACACTCCTTGTACACACCCTCTATACTCCCTCGAGCATACACTTCCCCAAATACACTCTCCCCCACTTAAACATCCTTTTCATATGATCATTTATTTTAAACCCCCATTTGACCTCCTTTCCATATGGTCAAGACAAGCACAAAGACTGTTGTTGCTCATCATCAGAAAATAGCTGCTCACGCCACTGCAATTTAAAGAAGATGCAAGGTGTTGTTCCTATCCTTCACAAGCGCTGCATGAATATCAACTTGGGGCTTACCAACCCCCCAATCTCGCGTCTCCTCTGATTTTCCATTCGATCGATAAGCTTTCATTGAATATGCTCACATATCTTTCTTATGGTCCGAATATATTCTGCCTTACTTAATAAGTCGGTTAATTGAGTTTGCATTTATTTTAAATACTCTTTTGAGAATGCTATCCAGTAGCAATTGAAGTTTAAACCTCTCACCATAGGAAGCCATAACCTTATCCTCACTAAATAATACCCTTTCATTTCAAGATCGACAAGTTTTGAGACCCTAAGGAAGAAGCCCATACTAGGGGCTCCCTTGATTCACAAAGGAAGTAATCACCTCCAAGCTCAAGAAAGGCGGAATGCAGAAGAAACTCAGACAAGGGGCTCCCTCGACTCACAAAAGAAGGAACCACCTCCAAAGCTCAAGAGGGAAAAGGTAAAAAACATCCTAAGGCATACACTAGGGGCTATCGCGAGCAAACAAATCCGAAGGCTTTTCTCGAGAAGAGAGTGTCAAAAAAAAAAAGAACCTCCATCACTCTGAAGTGAACCTCCCATCTCAAAGGTTGTAAGAATGAGGCGTCGAGTGAAGGTCTTATCGTGATCAAGTTACCTGCTGAAATCACAACAAACTCGCGAGAAGAAGCAACAAAAATTCCCTCTTGGACAAATCCCGTAAACCAATTCAAAGTCCATCCTCTCACTTTTAGAGGATTCCATCACCACCCTTGACCTTATCAAAATCAAAGTTAACCTCACTCTTAGAGGTTCTGAAGAAGCAACAACAAGAAAATCCCCTCACCTTAGAAATTCCAAACACATCCCTCAAGCCAACCTCTCAGCAAATGGCCCAGCCGACCTCTCACTTTAAGAGGTCATGTTAATCATCACCTAATGATCGATCGCAATCCAAAGCCCAGCTACAACCGCTACCGGATGGCATTCTCAAAAGATTATTTAAAAGAAATGCATATTCAGATTTTTGAGTCACTTGTTATCCTACGTGAGCATATTACATATTCTCTCAAAAGTTTGGGAACTTGTCCTATTCTTGAAATTCGTTCATTCGACTCCTCAAACACTGTCTGCAAAAGTCTCACTGGGGCTTCGCATCCGTGCCTCTCAGCGGCACTCCGGTAAAAGCAAGGAGACACGCGCCAGGGACTACTCCCCTCGGCTTGCGAGAACAAAGGAACAAAGAATCTTCACTTGAAGGAATGAAAAAATCTTTGGGTTATAATCAGTCAATTCCCACCTTTTCTTCCACCCCAATCTTTTTTCTATTTTTCATTCTTTCCCATGAAGGAGATCAATGCAACGGCAGCCCGCACCACAATTACCACCGAACAGAGCAAAGCAAGCAACAACGGAACATCCTTCTCCTTCTAAAGACAAGCACGATTTCACCTTCAAATCAAAACATTCATTTGTTTACCTATATAATTGGAATTTGATAAACCAATCAGTGAGGTCCATTCACGAGCAATCAAGATATAATTCTGAATAAAATAATTCTTCAAATGTCTCGACAAGTCTTCTTTTTCTACATCATAGGAAAATAGAGCCAAACACGTTGTCTTTCTGCGCAGGGACTTCCATACACTTTTCCACACCTTGTGATGCTTATACTCTCCCAAAAGAGTCAAACCCAAAAGCGAAAGTGTCATACACGAACTCGGGATCCATTCCCACCTTCGAAAAAATGCGCCCCTGCACATATACATTTCCGAGTCTTGTCCGGCCCCTGATTGACCATTGTACGAAACGAGGGGTCACCCCCCGCCGCAAGATGACTCTGTCTGCAAATAGGGATGGATTGAATCTCTCCAAGTAGGGCTTTTGTTAAGTCGTTCTCTCGGGCTCTCTTCGAGGTTTGCTCTGCATCATCAACTGGGGCTTCGCCATTCCCTTCGTGTTTGCTTTGCATCATCAACCAGGGCTTCGCCATTTATCATCAACTGGGACTTCACCAGGGTCACTTCATCAAACATTGGGGCTACCCTCAACAAAAATGGGTCGACTATGTGCTCTAACAAAAATCGGAGCTCCAATGAAGTCATATCTAGCATGAAGGGCATCCCTTGTCATCAAGATCAGCATGTGGCAAACTCTTTGAGTTAGTTAGAAACATGATTAATCATAAGGCCTCTTTATCAAATAAACATGCTTTCAAAATCTTTTGTCCTCCTTGGTACCTTGTTTACAAAAATCACTCTTTGGTCTCCACAAATTTTCAAACTCTTCAAATCTATCAAAAACGTATCTCTGTGACTCTCAAGATGACTCGCCCTTATCTCTGGACATCAAACCTACCTAATCCCACCTTCTATCATCGACACTTACTCGGCCTCGCCTAGTTTAAACCAATAACCTTCTGCTCAAACTGCCTTGTTTAGACTTACCGCAAATGTAAAACCCTAGCCTCAAACCTAGGTGACAAATACCTCTCTAAACCCTAGCCTCAAGCCTAGGTGACAAATACCCTTCTAAACCCTAGCCTCAAGCCTAGGTGACAAATACCTCTCTAAACCCTAGCCTCATGTCTAGGTGACAAATACCTCTCTAAACCCTAGCCTTAAGCCTAGGTGACAAATGCCTCTCTAAAACCCTAGCCTTAAGCCTAGGAGACAAGACTCCTCTCTAAGCCTTAGCAATGATTATCCCAATCTTTTAATCGCTTGGTTCTTCGGCTCGGGAAGCCATAATAATCCCAATCAATTCACACAACTATTCTTCATCAGTAGCCTAAGTCCTTTGGCAGCTACAGTTTCCCGCATTTTAGAGGTCTATCCTCCATTTCAAGGGTCCGTCCCGCATCTTCAAAGGGTCCGTCCCGCATCTTCAAAGGGTCCGTCCCGCATATCAAAGGGTCCGTCCCGCATTTCAGAGGTCTATCCTCCATTTCAAAGGGTCCGTCCCGCATCTTCAAAGGGTCCGTCCCGTACTTTCAAAGGGTCCGTCCCGCATCTTCAAAGGGTCCGTCCCGCATATCAAAGGGTCCGTCCCGCATTTCAGAGGTCTATCCTCCATTTCAAAGGGTCCGTCCCGCATCTTCAAAGGGTCCGTCCCGTACTTTCAAAGGGTCCGTCCCGCATCTTCAAAGGGTCCATCCCGCATCTTCAAAGGGTCCGTCCCGCATTTCAGAGGTCTATCCTCCATTTCAAAGGGTCCGTCCCGCATCTTCAAAGGGTCCGTCCCGTACTTTCAAAGGGTCCGTCCCGCATCTTCAAAGGGTCCGTCCCGCATCTTCAAAGGGTCCGTCCCGCATTTCAGAGGTCTATCCTCCATTTCAAGGGTCCGTCCCGCATCTTCAAAGGGTCCGTCCCGCAGAATTCAAACTCTCACAAATCTAGGGGTGACTCCCGCAAAAGTCAAATATTTGGCTTTTGATTCCTGCCACGCTTTTTTCCACATTGCCCCATACACTTTCTCTCGCACGCGAATCAAGACTAAACTTGGTTTATTTGCACAACACACGGAGAAATCAAGACTACACTTGATTTGTTCCATCACACACAATTTTAAAGAGGAAAATCAAGACTATACTTGAATTTCCTTTCCACACATTATCTCACAACATATCTTCACACGGAGAAATCAAGACTACACTTGATTTGTTCCATCACACACAATTTTCAAGGGGAAAATCAAGACTATACTTGAATTTCCTTTCCACACATTATCTCACAACATATCTTCACACGGAGAAATCAAGACTACACTTGATTTGTTCCATCACACACAATTTTCAAGGGGAAAATCAAGACTATACTTGAATTTCCTTTCCACACACAACATATTTTCCCACGGAGAAGGCAAGACTATACTTGATTCTCCTTTCCGTACATCTCTCAATATTATTCGAATCGCCCTTAGATTCGATCCCCAAAGCCTTGCCACAAATCGCATCTTTGGCTTGAGACGCTGCACGTCCGCCACTCTCGGGTACTAAACGCCCACGTTTTCGAACTACGACTTGGCTTGATTCCTCTTGGGATACGTAGGTAGCCCGACGTGGAGTCCAGGCCACTTGACCTACACAGTGGTCATCCTTTTGCGACTCAAGTCCAAAAACCTCACATCCACAAGGTCACTTTCCTTACCTCCTGAAATCCTTTTTTCAGACGGATCCTATTCTTTATCGTTGACCCCACTTGTCTTACAAGAAGCGTCGCCGAGGGCTATCATAGTACCCGGCCCGAAAAGCAGCATTTTTAATGTCTCGGCCCTGGTTTAATTAATGAGAAACCCTAAAATCCCTCAAACCCTTCATCCGTACCTTGTAGTCATTGTTGGCGTGGAAGGTACGCTGCATCGAAGTGCCGATCGGCCCTTTACTCCGTGGTATGGCCGATCGACCCTTTTATAGTGCCGATCGACCCTCTAACCCTAGTGCCGATCGACCCTTCTCAAAGTGCCGATCGACCCTTTCGGTTTTCCCACATCACTTTCGTAAACCGTTCCTCCCCAATTCCTTTCACTATATAAACCCCACTCCGCCTCACACTTTAAACACGGAATCATTCTACGGAAAACTCAAGACAAAACTTGAGATTTCCTCCATAGAAAACTTGAGACTAAACTCGAGTTTTCTAAGTCTAAATATTTTATCAAGAACGTTCTTCGAATCTTCATAGATTCGATCCGAAAGCCTTGCCATCATTAGGTAAGTCTTCTCGTTTATTTTTTGTCTTTATTATTATTGTCTTTATTATTATGCTAGATTTATTGTTTGCATGCTTAGTATATTTTAATTACTTTATTTCTTGCTTATGTCATATATGCTAGATTTAGGATTGTTTTAATATATTTAAATATGCTATAGCCGAGGATGATCTAAGGTTTCGCCCAAAGAAACCCAATGGATCTAGGAACTATTTCTTTCCTTCCACCTTAGTTATAATTATCCCATGATCAACAATCCCCCAAGGATGAACGTTGATTAGTGCACCTTCCGAGGGCCTAACTCAAAGGTTCTAGGGTGTGATCATCAATTAATTCTTTCTCTCCCCTCCTCCTTATGCATGATCCCGTTTCTTCTATCTATTCCTGTAAACACCACACACAACCAACACCCCACATGCTAGAAAGACCGATTCGTCGGGCAATAGGAGTGATAACGTTTCTTCTTCTGTTGTAACTTGACCCCCGAACCCAACTAACTGTTTAGCCTTTTTTCAAAGCTTTGGGCTATATCAAAGTGGCGTGGCGACTCTCAAAATTAAACTAGTATTTTTAATATGGTTTAAAGCGAGTGTCACTAAATGAATATCCCATTTCGATCCGACATTATATAATTAATTATTTCAAACCTCCGAATGCGCGTTGCATCGGGACGGGGTATTCACACCTCCCAAGTAGAATGGGAGTTTTCAATTGTTCCTCACTTGATCCCTCCATACACATCACATAAAAGTCAATAGGGATAATGATTTAATCAATTTTAACCAACACCCCTTCAATAACCCCTAAAGGTCTTTTGATTGAGAGATCCGCCAATTGCAAGTCTCTCATGGGTGGTTTCAACTCACATACCCCCAAACTTCTAAAAACATGAAAGGGCATCACATTAACACTTGCCCCAAGATCTAACAAACCTTTAAAATTTTGACCCCCTAAAGAAATTGGGATAGTGAAACACCCGGGGTCTTTTTGAACATGTTTAATTTTTTCAAACTCCACACCTCTCTGGGGTGTGGTTTTCACAAAATTGGGGGGAGGGGTTTCTAAATTTAATGCAGAAAATACACATTGAACCTCCCCCATCTCATCCTCTTCCTCACTAACATTATCACTATTATCACATTCAAAATTATCAAGGGAAGAAAGAAATACCTCCTCAATTTCCTCACTTTCATCCCACACTGTTGTGATTGACTTTGCTTGCTCAGGTGGGTTCTTCTCTTTCATCAACTCTTGTGCAACCTTCACAAGTTGCTCTACTTGTGTGCCCATCTTTTCAAAAGCAGCATCTGTATTTCTATTACTTTGCTGCATCTCCATTCTTAACTGCTGGACCGGTGCGGCTCCCCAAGTCAGGCTTATCATGTTGTCGGTGGTGGCACGAAGAGGTTTCACTTGGCGATTATGATAGCCACCCCATGGATTGTAGTTGCCATATTGGTTGCCTTGGGGTAGTGGCCTTGGTGCATATCCATTGAAAGCATGTGTCGTTCGATTATAAAAGAAATTTGCTGCACTTGGACACATATTAGTCACATGAGATGATAAACCACAATTTGCACAATAATCGGCAATAACATTAGCACTAGCAGGTGCCCACAGTCAAATCAATTTATCCAATTTAGTATTTAAAAGTGCACCAATCTTTGAAATATTATCACTAGCATTCAATTCAAGTACCCCCTTGTTCTACCCCTCGAACTCTTTTGTTGAGAATTAGCACTCAACATCTCAAATAAAGCTTTAGTTTCTTCCCGGGTCTTGGCTCCTATCGAACCTCCAAAGGCATTGTCAACCATTGATTGACCATTGTCATTCAAGCCATCATAAAAGGCTTGGTTCATGAGGGTAGTGTAAAATTGTGTTTGGGACATTGTATTAACATTGTATTGAATCTTTCCCATGCCTCATGAAAGGGCTCCCCACATCTTGGGAAAATGTCATCAATTTCGTCTAAAACTAGCCAAAAGATGATGTGGGTAATATCTTTTAAGGAACACATCTTGCAATTCTACCCAAGTACTAATGCCGCTCAAGCATCATCAACCATGTTTTAGCCACCGCTCCCTTAAGAGTGTAAGGAAAACACTTTAGTCTAATTTGCTCCCTTACCTCCGTCTTAACAAAAATTGAGCAACAACAATAATATATTCTTTAAGGAACGTGAGTGCATCCTCACTGTGCAATCCGTGAAAGCTTGGCAACATGGCAAAGTATTGTCCTTTGACCTCTAAATTTTTGGTGCATCGGACTGACACTATGCAAGAGGTAGATGTGTCTACCCTAGGTCTCGTGAAATCATTCATAGTCTGCGGTGGTTTACCGCCATCTCGGCTTTCTCTTCCTCTACCTCGGTGGTGGAGGGTTCGATTCGAAGTGTCGAATCCGAGAAAAGTGGATTAAAGAGGGATCGCCCAAATGCTTCCTCAAGTCTATTTATGTTATCGTCCAATGGCACCAATGTAGGCTTCAAAGAACGACGACCTCGCATTCACTACTTAACCTACTTGTTTACTTGCCTTGAGTCCCGGCAACGCGCCAAAAACTTGATGGAGAAAAATTCCTCTAGTAATAAAAACCGAGCAAGTGTACTCACTGTAGCGGTATGCATGCTGTGGGTCGAACCACGTAGACTTGTTGGTAAACAAATGCAGCAAGTAATGAATATGGTAACCACAGATTTTTGATTTGAGAATAATAATCTAATCCTAAAACGAAATAACATTAAAACTAAAGAACGCGATTTAAACGAACGAATTAACTCGGATATAAACACGGAGATTCACTGATTGGATTCACAATTACTTTCACCCTATGCTATTTTTATTGCTAAAAACATTAATCTCAAACTAGGATTCATTCACAAAAGTAAGGATTGGGACGGTGTGGTGCCCGGATTGCAACCCTTTTAATTATCAAGCTGCGTTTTCTGTTACGGCCACACAACAATCAAATAATTAATCAACACAATAGAATGTTAAATCTAAACCCTTTTGATTTCTATTATGGCCTCAATTAGGTTTAATCTTCAAAACAGTGTTCAATTGTATCAATCCCCAAATTAATGGTTAATCAATACCCAAATAATTAAAAGATTAATGTTTTGAAGAACTAGAAAGAGATCAATTGGGAAGAATTAAATCAATAGCATAAAGATCTAGTAATCGCTACAACCAATCCGCAAATCTAAAGAACTTAGCTAGGCAAAGACATAACGAAAACAATAATGATCATAAAATAAAAGAACATCAAACACGAGAGATCCGAGAATTGATGAGCAATAATTGTCTACGAAAACTCAAAACCTAGAAAAAAATAATATCCAAGATTGTTTCTAAAGCCTTTGTTGAAGTATAAATACTACAGGGAAAAATACAAGGGAAAAATGCGAAAAGTCGAGGACTCCATCATAAGTTGCCGAAATGCAGTCGTGAAAAGCGGGACAAGCGCGGCCGCTGCAGGTTGAGCGCGCCCGCGCACTTCTTGGCAAGAATTCCCTGGCCTTCAAAACGACGTCACTTCGAGCGCGGCCGCTGCAGGTTGAGCGCGCCCGCGCTTGTTGGCCGAGAGTTGGGGCTTCTTTTCTTCAATGGAGCGGCCGCTCTTAGGCAGAGCACGGCGCCGGTGCCCAGGAACCGCATCTCGAATTATTTTCCAATTTCCTTGCTCTGCTCCGCTCCAACTTGGTTCCTTTTGCACTTTTTAGCCATAAAATGCACCTTTAATCAGCTCTATACCCTGTACTCATAAAATACTCACAAACCACATCAAATATACATAAAACTCGGGAATCAAACTCAAGGAAAGCCTAAAAGTGCATCATTTGGATGGGTAAATACACATCCATCACTTATAGACGTAGTGACGGGGCCCACTGATCCAGGAATCAGAGTAGTTTGCAAAAAAAAAAAAGAGCAATCTTTTCCAACCGATTAGGTTAATAAAACGTGTTTTAAGTAAACATGAACAAATAATTGCATGTTGCACGAGCCTTGAGCCCAAACACCTACCCACCTTCAATTCCCGCCATCTGAACCCTCGTGTCTTTCCCCCGCAGCTCCGCACAAAGGTTGGTTTCGGGCACCGGGTCACCGTTTAATCAGTTGGGAAGAGTCAAGCGCATCATCAGCTTCACCGTCTGTTCCGACTCCGAATTTTAGAATGTCTGCATCAACTGGTAACGATGGGGACAACGTCACCCGGCCTCCCGGGACTCCTCGGACGTAACAGCGTGGAATCGGCTAGCCGAACGGATGAGAGTGCGCCGGGAAGCACGGTTGAACGGCCTTATGGAGGCTATCAAAAGCCATGGATTGGCCGCCGAGTCTCGGCCGGATGGCACCTTCACTGTGGAAGAAGAGGAAGACCACAATCCCGCTCTTGGTCAACCCGACTACTCCAGGATGCCACCACCGGCCTCCCACGGTACTACCACTCCAGCCATGCTTCTCGACCTCTAGGTCAGCGGCTCCCCCAACCTGCACCCCTTTGGATCCATGCGGCTGACGGGATGAGCCGGTTCGCAATGCCTCGGTGGGGACAAAGTCGATGCGGAATGCCTTCCCATGGTTGGGGATACCCGGAATGCCACGGCAAATTGGGATCCCGCCTCGGTTGGGACCAATCAATCCGGACTTTCGCGGCAACGGTTTGGAATGCCACCACGGTTTGGTTCGGGGCAACGGTCGAGCCCCTCCTCGAATGATGCTAGCTCGGTTGCTCCTCATACGGCTTCCATGAACCCATTTCTCACTCGGGGTTCAACGGGTTATCAAGCCCCCATCCCCGTTTCATCCGAATCACCGGGACCGCGGTATCCTCTCGGTTATACATCCTTGCCACAACCGGCCATGCAATTCAACAACCGGGGACGGCGGCCCGCACTTAAGCCTACTTATGGGCCTCACTCAGGAAATCCAAGCCATCGGCTACCTCGAATCTGCCTCCATCTTCTCTGCCGATTGGAAGCCAACGGCAAGTCGCCGGGTTCTATCCCTTTGCCCAAGCTCCTACCTACACTCCCAGGGTAATTTGGGCCAGACGAGGTTTTCACCTATGCCCGGAGTATGGTATTCCTTCCACCAATGCACCACCAACAGCTAGTCCTCTTCCCCTGGCTCAAATATCGGCTCGTGAATTCCCGCTCCACCTTTGGATCCCCAATTGGCTTGGTTTATGGAGCAACACAAGGAAATGAAAGCACAGATTGCCGAATTGATCGCCAAAAGGAACACTGCTCTTCGGCGTACGGATCCCGACTCGATTGTCCCCCTGCCTCACAAGTTTGTGATGCCCACTCTGGAATTGTTTAACGGGAGTGCATGCCCTAAAACTCACTTGGACACCTATACTTTGGCAATGAAGGCTAAGGGATGCACAAACCGGCGGTTGGCCGATTACTTTAGTCTCTCTTTGAAGTCGGGGGCTTTGAAATGGTTTTTCCGATTGCGGCTGAAGCTAGGGCTACTTGGGAACAGATCACCGGTACTTTCACGGATAAGTATAAAGCCAACTTGGAATGGGAGACAAACAGAGTTGACTCGCAAACAACGATGCAACGCCACAATGAGAATATTGGGGATTTCTATAAGAGGTGGAACTTAAAGCTCGGTGAAATGGCCATTCCTCCCTCGACGAGGAGCAGTTAGACATCTTTCGGTCATGCTTGAAGCCGCATTTGAGAGCTTCCCTCGGTCACTTCCCTACGGCGACTTGCGTGCAATGGTTAATTCCGGCTAAGTTCGAAAAGGCTTACAATCGGCCGAAGCTGCTTGCACACCGCTACGGATACCGGGTTTCTTCCACCTCCAACACGGCTCTGCCCAACCAAAAGGTAAAGAAGTGATTAGCTATGCGGGACGGGACTGTAACAATGCCACTTCCTTTGTTCCCAAGAAACCTGATCCATCCGAGATCCCGGCTCCAAAACTTGGGAAACTTTGGGATGCCTTTGAGTGATATCTTCGAGGTTTGGTGAGAGAAGGTTTGCTCCGGCCTTTGGAAAATTATCGGCCTAGAAACCCCAATGCTCCTTTGGATACCTCCAAGCATTGTGCCTTTCATCGATACCATGGGCACTGACGGATGATTGCGTCCCCACGAAAAGGCCATCCAAGGTTTGATTGAGCAAGGGAGGTTAGAGATGCACGAAGGGCCTAACACTATCAATAACCCGCTCCCTAACAACATGAGTGTCAACATGATCGAGTTTGGTGGTTCAAGCCTTGTGGGCATAATGGAATTTGACACGCCCCCTTGTGAGGTCGGTGAATCGGCCATCGCGGGCGATGAAAGTGTTTGGATTAAGAAAGAGATTGCCCGAGGAAATCTGATGGAAAGATGCCGCAATAGCTCCGTCTCCGGCGTCGAAGAATAGATGCATGGTTCAAGAAAGAAAGAGTGGCTAGGCCCGGGGGCTACCTATCTTTAAAATAGTCTTTTGAGTCAACCTTCGTAGGGTCTAGTACTTTTCTTTCACCTAAGTCCTTCTGGACATTTGTCGTTGTAGTCCATTTTGGACATAGTGGTTAAATGCCTAACTTTTAATATAAGTCTTTTTTCTCTTCTTGCTAGACTCGAGACATCACTTGCGCACCCACGTTACACTTAATTGAAATGATTTTATCCAAAATGATCACTTGTGCTTTGCTCAACCACTAATTCTTTGAAATGATTAATATTTAAATTAATCGGAGTGAGAAAAATCAATTGATATCCTTCCCAAATTGGGGCTTACCAACTCCCCGTCTTGCATCTCATATGCTCACATCCCTTTCATCATCATCCTCGTTGCTCGATGAATTTGCATGGATCTTTTCTCATTTAAAGCTTAAGCAAGCAATGAAGACTTAATCTCGTTTAGGTCATCCGGTAGGGATTGCGGTTGAAGCTTTTCACCCATAGGAAAGCCATTATCTCACCCTCACTAAACACTACCCTTTCATTTCAAGATCGGCATGTTTTGAAACCTGTTTAGCCATCACCTTTGATCCTTATTGAGAGAAGTCCAAGCAAGACCAAGAAGTTAGCTTCGAGAGTCGGCGATGCGCAAAATATCTCAAGCCGTGAGGGAAGGACAAAGATAATCCTCAACTTCTCGGGAGGCCTTCCAAGTTATCAAAAGAAGGATTTTAAATCCTCAAAATTCAACAAGAATCCTCAACGTATCAGGAGGCCTTAAAAAAAAAAGGGAAAGAGAAAGTTCAAGCAAAAAAAAAAAAAAAGAAAAAAAAAGTTCAAAAAAAAAAAAAAAAAAAAAAAAAAAAAGAGAAGGTGTCGATCCTCACAATTCAACAAGAGTCCCGACTTCTCAAGAAGCTGTCCAATGATCAAAAAGGCGCCAGAATTCTCGCAAGTTCGCAAAAGGTTCTCGATAGCTTGGACTTCCTCTCACCATTACCTTAAATCAATCCTAAGCCATCCTCTCGATTTTAGAGGATATTCCCATTACCATAAATCAATCCCAAGCCATCCTCTCTATTTTAGAGGATATTCCCATTTCATGACCAATCCCAAGCCATCCTCTCGCTTTTAGAGGATATTCCCATTACCATCGCCTTTGGCCAAAGTCAAAATTTGACCTCTCACTCTTAGAGGCAATCAATCTTCCCCGCCATAGATTTCCCAAACACATCCTGCAAGCCAACCTCTCATCTTTAGAGGTTCGGTCGGCAAAAGGCCAGTAGGCCTCTCACTTTAAGAGGTCATAACTTCCAAAATTACCCGATGGCCGATCGAAGCCCGGAAACCAGTGCAAATTCCTATCGGATAGCAGTTTCATTCTAATATCCTCGATGTCAGGATCAAATTAATGCTTCATTGCTTGCTTAAATTGGAGCCAAATCCATCTCGACTCAAATAATCAAAGATTGTGCAAATTCAAGTCTGATTCATTCGACATTTCATATGAGCATATTTCATTTCTCCTCCACAAACACTTGCCGTGGATGTCCCAGCTGGGGCTTCGCATCCGTGTCTTTCATGAACACTCTAAGGGGATATGTTATTCGAATCTCAATCCTCAAATTCCCAAAGAACCTCAAAGTCTTGAATTTTCACACTCATTCTCTCTTCATTCGGGATAAGCCCGAACTACGGCGACTGAGCTCTTCATGATGGAGGAACGTAGGCAACCGAGAAATGGTCGGTCGAAATCACAAACAAATCTCAAAAAAAAAAAAAAAAAATCCGGTCTCATCGGGGATCGTCCCTATACACTTTCCGAGCTTGATCCTCGATATCGGTTGGTTTTCTCCTTGTGATTAATCAAAATATTTGTTCATATCGATTTAGGAGTTGAATAACCCGAACATTAACAAAGGGTTTTAAGCGGCCTTGTGATCATCATGAATAAGACAATTTTTCAAGTGTCTCGACAAGTCTTCTCTCTCTACATCATAGGAAAATAGAGCCAAACCTTTGTCTTTACGTCGGCGGGGGCTTCCATACACTTTTCCACACCTTGTAACGCTTATACTCTCTCAAAAGAGTCAAACCTAAAGCGAGTGTGTATACACAAAATCGGGATTCATTCCCACTTTTCGAAAGATGTGCCCCTGCACGTAAACATTCTGAGTCTTGTCCATTGGTGGTTGACTAAGATGCGAAAAGATGGGTGCCTCCTTGGTCACATGATGACTCACATGCCAATAGAGGCTGCTCTTGTGTTTCTTCACGTGGGGCTTGCTAAGCGGTCCTCCCGGGTTCTCTGTATCGGCTCTTTAAGATGGGACTTCTATGGTCATCCTTGGGTCCACATTGCGTTCTTCACTACGAGATAGATTCGCCAAGTCACTTCTTCAAAATCCGGGCTTTGCCTACTCGGGATCAGGGGCTTTGTCAAGACGGTCTTTTGGACCCGAATTTTATCAAGAAAGAATTTCGGCTTCGAGAACTTGGTACACGGCGGCCTCCGTAGCATCGGAATTCAAGATCGGGGTTTCTCCCGGCATTAGCAATTCCATCAAATCATTCTCCGGATAAGGTTTCGGCCGAGGTCACGGCTCACCCAAATGAAAGAAGCTTCACTCATATCAACGTGCCACTAGAGCACATCGGCATCGGCTTCAAATGACCAAGATTGAGAGAAAATTCCAATCAAGACCCGGGATCCGAATCGATCTCATCAAAATTGAGGTCCATGTGATACTGTGACAAAACCTCACCAACAACCGCATTTGTTTAAATCGCGATCAAGGGTTCTCATCCCCACATGCTCAAAATCTGTTCCAAACAGGTCTCCAGGACACATACATAACCATGCATCCCCACAAAAATCTCCCGAGGGCTCATGTAGCATGCACTGAAACTTGAATCAATAGGAAAAATCCTAAGTGAATTGAAGATCATAAATCATAATTTCCCTGTCAAAAGCTTAGGCTAGGTGCATCTTCGAAAGCAAGTAAATGCATCATCTCGCAAACATATGCGGTGATACTCTCACAATCATTTTTGGCTCTATGCATGCATCTGTCATCATGAATGTCATATATGCATCTTCCTCTTCACTAACGAATGCGGGAATTCAAACGTGAAATCAAATCCCCCTTTTCGGCAAGGATGATCTTCACCAAAGTCGACCTCAATGTCCACAAACGGATGAAGACGGCCTCCGGCATCTACGAGTTTGGC
Source organism: Adenophora triphylla var. japonica (assembly GCA_022495995.1). Lineage (NCBI taxonomy): Eukaryota > Viridiplantae > Streptophyta > Magnoliopsida > Asterales > Campanulaceae > Adenophora > Adenophora triphylla. Next base: position 70,678 of record JAFEMH010007065.1, read on the forward strand.
AAAGACAAGCTCAGGCGTGCGCAACTTGCTAAAGACGACCCCCAATGTCCTGAAATGGATGAAAACGGCCCCCAATGAAGACCACCTCCGGTGTCTACAATTCGGTCGAGAGACGCCAAGTTCTCGAATACAAGTCGGTCGGGGACGCCAAGTTCTCAAAATGCAAATCGGTCGGGGACGCCAAGTTCTCAAATGCAAATCAAATGCCGGTTAGTCGAGACGCCAAGTTCTCAAATACAATTCGGTCGAGACGCCGAGTTCTCAAATACGGTTCGTTCGGGGACGCGAGTTCTCAAATGCAAATCAAATGCCGGTTGGTCGAGAGACGCCAAGTTCTCAAATACAATTCGGTCGAGACGCCAAGTTCTCAAATACGGTTCGATCGGGGACGCCAAGTTCTCAAATGCAAATCAAATGCCGGTCGGTCGAGACGCCAAGTTCTCACATACAAATCGGACGCCAAGTTCTCAATACAAATCGGTCGGGAGACGCCAAGTTCTCAAATACAAATCGGTCGAGAGACGCCAAGTTCTCCAAATACAAGAAGGTCGAGACGCCAAGCTCTCCAATACAATGCGGTCGAGACACCAAGTTCTCAAAAGCAAGAAGTCCCAATGTGAATACAAGCTCGACCACCTCTCTGAGGTTGACGATCACCGGCAAGATGCGGACTCAACCAAACTCCTCCTTCGAGGTCAAAATGCCTCCAAAGACGGCAAATCGTCGGCGAAACCGTCCCACGAACGGCAACTTAACAACTCTTCATCAACATCGGCCGTAGCCTCGGTCCTTCAGGCAGCTACGGGTAAGCACGGCACGGGTATGAAAGCATATCTTAGTCAACTACTTTTCTAAAAGAACATTATCATCGGATCATAGGGCGACTTCCCAAACAAGTCAAAACCATAGGGCGACTTCCCAAAAATAGTCGGATCATAGGGTGACTTCCCCAAAACCATAGGCACTTCCCAAAAAAACCGTAGGGTGACTTCCCTAAAATAGTCAAACCATAGGGCGACTTCCCAAAAATAGTCAGATCATAGGGTGACTTCCCAAAAATAGTCAAACCATAGGGCGACTTCCCAAAAATAGTCAAACCATAGGGTGACTTCCCAAAAATAGTCAAACCGTAGGGCGACTTCCCAAAAATAGTCGAGATCATAGGGTGACTTCCCAAAAATAGTCAAATCATAGGGCGACTTCCCAAAAATAGTCAAACCATAGGGTGACTTCCCAAAAATAGTCAAATCATAGGGTGACTTCCCAAAAATAGTCAAATCACAGGGTGACTTCCCAAAAATAGTCAAACCACAGGGCGACTTCCCAAAAATAGTCAAACCATAGGGTGACTTCCCAAAAATAGTCAGATCATAGGGCGACTTCCCAAAAAACAGTCAAACCATAGGGCGACTTCCCAAAAATAGTCAAACCATAGGCGACTTCCCAAAAATAGTTAAACCATGTAGGGCGACTTCCCTAAAATAGTCAATCCCTCGGTGACTCCCAAATACTGATCAATCTCTAGGACGACTTCCCTAAAATAGTCAATCCTCGGGTGACCCCGGATACGATCGATCCTTGGGTGACAAACCATGTAGCCTACCATAGGTCCATCCACTTGACCGACATTGATCACCTTTCTTCCCGATGGTTCTCGTAAGCCCGAGTCTTCCCCAGCAAGAACACCTTCAAATAGCCTCCATCAGGTACAAGACCTCAACTTAGGTTCATACTCCTGAACTAAGTTCCCATTTAGGTTCATAATCCGAACCAAATCTCAACTTAGGTTCATCCTCCCGAACTAAGTCTCCATTTAGGTTCATACTCCCGAACCGAACCTCCACTTAGGTTCATCCTCCTGAACTAAGTTCCCATTTAGGATTCATACTCCTGAACCAGAACCTCAACTTAGGTTCATACTCTGAACTAAGTCTCCATTAGGTTCATACTCTGAACCGAACCTCAACTTAGGTTTATACTCCTGAACTAAGTCTCCATTTAGGTTCATACCCTCTCAAAAGAAATTCAGCTTAAACGTAAGACCGAGTACTCCGAAGATAAGTTCCCATCTCTCATCAAAATCATTCCCGGTTAAACGTAAGACCGAGTGTCCCGAGAAAGATAACGGATCCCGTATCTTTCATCAAAATCATTCACGGCGGTCAAACGTGAGACCAATTCCCCGACGAATACGTCGATTTTCCCTGACAAGGCTAACGAAATCCCCAAAGAAAGGCTAACGAAATCCCTAGCAAAGTTAACGGAATCCCGACGAAAGCCAACGGAATCTCGAGTAGATTTCGAACTACGTAAGGGCTTGATTCCCACTCAGGATACGTAGGTAGCCTATCATTAGGTCCAGCCACTCGACCAAAACGGTCATCCTTTCCTCGGCAGCAGACGAAGTCCACCGAAAGGCCATTTCAAATCAAGGTCCGAGGCGCCAAAAGGCCATCATCATCAAGGTTCGAGGCACCTAAAACGCCATCTTCAAGGTTCGAGGCACCTAAAACGCCATCTCCAAGGTTTGAGGCACCTAAGACGCTATCAAGCGATAAATCGCAATCATCCCCATGCGAGACCAAAAATGGTCATTCCTATCCCCAAGCAGAGCGGATACCCATCGGACCGAAAATGGTCATCTCTTATCCCCAATAGAGTTTCTTCCCAAAGAACCATTTGTAGAACTCGCTTACAGGGTTCGAGGCACCTAAACGCCATCATCTCTCAGGGTCAAAGACCCGAACTACGGCGGCTTGATTCCCGGGGATACGTAGGTAGCCTATCGCTAGGTTCAGCCACCCGATCACTCGATCATCCGCCAAATATGGAGCCTTACTCTTATCGACGACCCCGCTTCCTTCGAAGCGCCGTCGCCGAGGGGCTACCGTAAGTACTCCAATTTGAGCTTGTTAGAATTTTCGTTAGAAAATTAACGAAAGTCATAACAATTACTAACATTCCTAACATTTCTAACTTTCCTAACAAAGTGAGGGTAGAATGGGCATTGCCAAATAAAGATAAACCAAAGAAAGCATCTTAAAAAGCAAAACAAAAGAATCAAACCATAAATAGAAATGCTGGAAACACAAAAGCTGGCTGTTAATTTGGTTTTTTTGAATTTTTATTCTTCCTGTCCAAAGCTGGGCCAGTAATTAATGAACGATTACGTTGCACTTCTCATCCGCGCGGACATGTATGTAAATTTCAGGGGCCTATAAATTGAACCCTCCTCTCTCAGTTTACAAAAGACATTTTGATCACAGCAACGAAGTTCTGGCGAAATATAGAGAGAAAACAGTGGGAATCTCTAGATTGCCACTATTTTCTCTTGAATCTTTCCCAATCTCACTCCAAACACAAATCCAAACACCAAACCTTGATACTCCTCAAGCCAAACACCAAATCTTGATACTCCTCAAGTCAAATTCCAAGCCTAGGAAGATAGGGTGTCACCATTGGTAAAGCCCTCCTTCTCAAAACCCTAAAATCCTCTTTTAACTTCTTGTTCATCTTGTTCTTCTCACTTGGATCTACTTGATGTCTTGTTTAACTTAAGTTTTGACCTAAGATGGTCATCTTGAAGTTCATCTTCATGAATGACCATCTCAAATGGTCTACATTTTAAATCTCTAAATTGATTTTTCTCTTTAAATTTCATTTCTACAAAATATCCCCTTTCCCTTTGCAAAGGACATGTTTAAACCCCATAAATTCCCCAAGGATGACTTGAATATGATAACCACTCAATAAAAAGTAGTGGTATCAAGTCTAGGGATGAAAATGGGGTGAACATAGATGCAAATCCCCCAAAAATCACATTTTCCCTCAAGAACATCTTGCTGTCCAGTAGCATTGTTCTGAGACCTCAGTCCATTTTCCTATTTTTTGGACCCAGTAAAACTTGGAATTGGACGTTGACTACAAAACACTTTTTGTAGCCAACATCTAGATCTTTCCAAACATATTTTTATTTTATTTTTTGGGTTAGTGAAACTCCTCTTTTCAATTTTTCTTTTAGAGGCCAGTTAATCAGCTTCTGGAAATCCAGATTTCACATCTGAGATTTCCAGAAGGTTTTGACCCCTCAAATTACTTCCAAAATGGAAAGTTTCTTTGCATAAACCCTATTTAGGGTGTTTTAAACAACTTTCATTCTCGGACTTTCCCCAGATTCTGAGGTTTTGAAGCCTTTAAGTCCATTTCAAAGTCAAGGGTCAACTGCCTTCTTTCATTCTGGCAGAATTGCTTTTCAAATCCAAAAATCTTTTGAGTGCCAAGACTCAACCCAAAAATCACCCAAAAAATCATGGGATCAGTTTAAAGCCTTGAAAAGAGCTCCCAATTTTTACTTACCCCAGTTTCAACTTATTTTGGCCAACACACACACACACACACACACACAAATGATTTTCAGCTTGGAAGACTCGTTTTTACGAGGCGCGTCGGGTGCACACTAACGTCCTTCCCGACGCGTAACATGACCTCCGAACCTAAATCTCTTATCTCGGGCTTTTTTCAAAGTTTTGGCCCTTAAAACAAAATTGGCGTGGCGACTCCGTTTGATTTTCACAAAAAAAATCGGGTACATCACAGGTGGCGACTCTCAAAATTAAACTAATATTTTTAATATGGTTTAAATCGAGTGTCACTTAATGAATATCCCATTTCGGTCCGACTTTATATGATTATTTATTTCAAACTTCCGAATGCTCGTTGCATCGGGACGGGGTATTCACAAAACCACACTTACTTATGGCATTGTCGTCTTGGACATATAAATGAGAAACACATTTCTAAACTCCACAAAGATGGATTTTTAGACTCACATGATTATGAATCATATGAGATATGCGAATCTTGTTTACTTGGCAAGATGACCAAGGACCCATTTACCAAAACTGGTAAAAGGGCGGGCAACTTATTAGGCCTCATACATACCGATGTGTGTGGACCTATGAGTAGCGATGCTAGGGGAGGATTTCGGTACTTCATAGCATTCACCGATGATTATAGTAGATTTAGATATGTTTATCTAATGAAACATAAAAGTGAATTGTTTGAGATATTTCGAATATTTCAAAATGAGGTGCAAAACCAACTTGGCAAAACTATTAAAGTACTTTGATCCTATAGAGGTGGTGAATATTTGAGCCAAGAATTTGACAGTCATCTTAAGAGTTGTGGAATCGTTTCAGAACTCTCTCCACCCGGAACACCACAATGGAATGGTGCGTCTGAGAGGAGGAATAGAACTTTGTTGGACAAGGTTCATTCTATGATGAGTCAAGTTGAGCTTCCTTTATCCTTTTGGGGACATGCACTAGAAACTGCTGCTTTCACTATAAAAAGAGTTCCTACCAAGTCGGTTCAAAAGACCCCATATGAGATGTGGCATGGGAGAAAACCTAGTTTGTCTTTCATGAAGATTTGGGATTGCGATGCATATGTCAAGAAGTTAACTTCTGACAAGCTAGCACCTAAATCTGATAAATGTGTTTTCATGGGTTATCCTAAGGAAACCAAAGGATACTATTTCTACAACCGAAACGAGAACAAAGTGTTTGTTGCTCTAAATGGTACTTTCTTAGAAAAGGAGTTTCTTCGCAAAGGAACCAGTGGGAGTAAAATAGATCTCGAAGAAATTTGAGAACCCGAAAACAACATTGAACCTATGGTAGAGACTGAACCATGTTCACAAGTAGTTGTGGAACCGGTTCAAGATGCACAAGTTCTTTGCCGAAGTGGTGGTCACGATCCGAACCCGAGAGATATGGATTTCTCGTTATGGAAAGTGATGAAGTGGATTTAATCGAAAACGATGAACCTACTTGCTATCAAGAGGCGATGTCCGCTCTTGATTCGGAAAAATGGCAAGAAGCCATAAAATCCGAGTTACAATCCATGGTTGATAATCAAATTTGGAACTTGATTGATCCACCCGAAGGTGTAAAAACCATAGGGTGCAAATTGGTTTTCAAGAAGAAGACCGACATGGATGGGAAGGTGCACACCTATAAGGCTAGGCTTGTAGCTAAGGGTATCGGCAAATTCATGGCATCAACTATGATGAAACCTTTTCGCCTGTAGCTATGCTTAAGTCTATTAGAATTTTAATTGCCATAGCCGCATATTATGACTTTGAGATATGGCAAATGGATGTCAAGACAGCTTTCCTTAATGGGAAGTTACTTGAGGATGTATACATGATACAACCTGAAGGTTTTGTTAGTCCAGAAAAGTCTAACAAGGTGTGTAAGTTGCAGAAATCCATTTATGGATTGAAGCAAGCTTCAAGGAGTTGGAATCTACGTTTTGATGAAGCAATCAAGGAGTTTGACTTTATCAAGAACGAAGATGAACCTTGTGTATACAAGAAAATTAGTGGGAGCGTAGCACTATTTTTAGTGTTGTATGTCGACGATATCTTACTCATTGGAAATGACATTCCTGCACTACAGACTGTCAATCTTGGTTGGGAAAGTGCTTTTCAATGAAAGATATGGGCGAAGCTGCATATATCCTTGGTATCAAGATCTATAGAGATAGATCCAAGAGGATGATTGGTTTAAGTCAAAGTACTTACATTGACAAGGTACTTAGAAAATTCCAAATGGAAAATTCTAAAAGAGGAAACTTGCCAATGTTGCATGGTATATCTCTTAGCAAGAATCAAAGTCCTAAGACTAATGATGAGCGAAAGAGAATGAATGGTACCAATCGGATCCCGGCGAACCACATCAAGAATATCCTCAAGTACTTACGAAGAACTAAGGATGCATTCTTGGTCTTTGGAGGAATGGAAGAAGATCTTGTAGTGAAAGTCTACACAGATGCTAGCTTCCAAACCGACAAAGATGATTTCAGACCGCAGTCTGGATTTTTGTTTACGCTGAACGGAGGCACTGTGAGTTGGAAAAGTTCCAAGAAAAGTACCGTCACTGATTCTACAACCGAAGCTGAGTACATAGCAGCATCTGATGCAGCTAAGGAAGCCGTTTGGATCAAAAAGTTTATTAGTGATTTGGAAGTCGTTCCAAGCATCAAAGATCCTATTGAACTTTACTGTGACAACAATGGTGCCATTGCACAAGCAAAGGAACCAAGGTCACACCAGAGATCCAAACACATACTTCGACGTTTCCACATTATCCGAGAGATATGTGAGAGGGAAGACGTAAAAATATGCAGAGTAGACACTGATGACAACGTGGCGGACCCATTAACTAAGGCTCTCCCGCAAGCTAAGCATGAAGGTCATGTTAGGTCCATGGGTATTCGATACATGGGAGATTGGGCCTAGTGCAAGTGGGAGATCAAGTAGTGTTATGCCCTAGGCCTATAGTTGATAAACTTATGTGTTGACATTATTTATTATTATATGAGATGTTTATTGTTTGATTATTATATGTTTTGCATATTTGTTTATAATAATCTCCGTCCCTAATTATTAAGAGAATAATTAGTATAAATGTTAATGAATAATCATATGATGATTATATGCATAAAGATGCACATTAAATTTATGGGTACTTGTTAGAGAACAAGTGACTGGACTTGACCCGCATGAGATTTATGTCATGGTCAAATGTCATAATTAAATCTCATAAGGTTACTTCATTTAGTCCCTAGACCTGAGATTATCATGACCTTACATATGATGAAAGTCATGTTTGATTTTAGTCAAACGATATCTTAACACGATATTTATAAATGCTAATTTTGGCATGATCGGATTCATGATGGGAAGGATGATAAGTCAAGATGGAATTTGTCCCTCGAAAGAGAGATGTTTTGCGTGGGCCCCTCGATGAGTGATAATGATGAAAGTGTATGGCCATACCCCAATGAGATTGGATTATCATTATACTCAGAATCGAGAAAGTATTGAACTAAGACAAGTTGACGAGGACCATGACTTTTGTTCAATATAACATCGTGAGACAAAGATAGAAATGGAAGTTTACCATTGGAAATGTGAACTCTTACGTTGCATTATTTGGGTAGACATAATGGCTTGCTAGAGTCCGCTTATGTCTTATGAGGGTCGATATGATCGAACTCATTGCCAACATAATATAATCCTATTGGGTCACACACAACTAGAATGAATTGATTAAACCATTGGAAGAATGATTGAGAAATTCCTCATCAGCCTTGTATGGTCGTGCGACACAACAGGCCATGTGTCTTGTGTGGTGGTGCGACACAACAGGCCCTGAGACGGTTTGACAGAATCCTTTCCTAATTTGATTAGGATTCATATTCTATACTAATGTAGTATAAATATGAACGTCTGTCAACCCTAAAAAGCTAGTCGAATTTCTTGATAGAAAATCACACAACAATATTCTCAATATAATTCCAAGGTTTATAGGATCTAGCAATCTTCAAGAAATTGTTCTTGGATTCATTCAAAGGTGTGGATACCGAAAGAGGGTCTTCGCTCGTTCATCGATCAAGGCCTAGAGTTCAAGCATTCTGAAGAACGAAGTTTGTGATTAAAATCACATTATTAAATCGTTCGATAGCTCAAGAACGGAAAGCGTTCAAGGTTGGTTATTTCTATTTCATAGTATTCAAGTTAATTTGTATAGAACGGATCCTAGGCTCTTGGGTTTTATGTTAATTCGATGCTTAATTCCGCTGCGCATGGACCCGTAAAAGCCAACATCTTCTTGGGTTCAACTTGAGATAATAGAGAAGTATGCTCATCATAGTTCGATCTCCTTGTTTGAATACCGGAAAACAAATCACCAATACATTAGAGAAAGGGTGACTGCTGACTTCACGAACCTCCGGGGGTAAGTCTGGTTGGACTGAGGTTTGCTGAAGATCTTCAATTGGAACATCGTTAGATCCTTCAGCGAAGTCATGGAAGGTAAGTTGACGAAGAGGTTCAATAAGCTGGATGGGGGAATTCTCAACATCTTCTTCCCTTGGAGTTGCATCTGGAGTGGGAACTTCAGGTGCGGTTTCAAATGTGCGGTTTGAGGGAATTTCAGTTGAGGGTGCTGGATTTTGCGGTTGAGGTTCAGGTGCGGTTCTAGAGGGTTCACCTGTTTCATTATGCTCAGCAAAATCATCAGCAACATTTGGAGCCAAATGTGGCTCAAGGAGAGAATGCTCATCGAATGTAACATGGACAGACTCTACTATCTTTAAACTAGTTTTATTAAACACACGAAAAGCTTTTGAATGTTTAGCATACCTAACAAAAATACCTTCATCGGCCTTGGCTCCGAATTTACCTCTATTTTCTCTTCCGTTATAGAGGATAAAGCATTTGTAGCCAAAGATCTTGAAGAATGCAATGTTAGGGGTTCTTCCTCTCCATAGCTCATATGGAGTCTTGTTATAGGTTTTGTTGATGAGAGAGCGGTTCTGAGTGAAGCATGCTGTGTTGATTGCTTCAGCCCAAAAATACTGAGGCAGCTTCGCTTCAGATATCATTGTCTTTCCAGCCTCAATCAACGTCCTGTTCTTCCTTTCTACAACCCCGTTTTGTTATGGAACACCAGCAGTCGAGAAATTGTGATCAATCCCATGGTCATCACAATATTGAGCAACACCGTTGTTCTTAAATTCTGTTCCATTATCTGATCGAACACTAACGATGTCGTCTTCTTTTTGAATTTGGAGCCGTCTAAAGAGGGAGGTTAAAATGTCATAGCAATTATCCTTAGAAATCATCATCTCAACCCATGTATATCTTGAATAATCATCCACCACCACTAAAGTATATCTACTTCCTCCAATGCTGGCAGTGGTAATGGGTCCAAACAAATCTATGTAAAGCAGTTGTAAGCATCTTGCAGTTAAGGGAGCGGTCTTGCTGGTGAAAGATGACGCAGATTGCTTACCAAGTGGCTTAACCGCTTGTGCCATAGCCAACTATTTTTGCTCACATTTTTAGCTACAAAATAGAGATTAGTAATACTACATACAGAATCTAGATCAATAATGTAAATATTACTCTTACGAATCCCTGTGAGTAGGGTGACTCCGGAAATGGTATCTTTGATAAAGCAGTTTGATGATATGAAGTTGCAAAGCATTCCTTTGTTGCAGAATTGAGAATTTGAAAGGAGGTTGTGCTTGGGTCCTACTACAAGAGAAACCTTCTCAATGGTTAGGTTTCCTCTCCTTATTACACCATACCTAATGGTCTTGCCTTTGTTGTTGTCACCAAAGGATACAGACGGACCACTTGCTTCAATGACATCTTCAAGTAATGATCTATCTCCAGTCATATGTCTTGATCAGCCACTGTCAAGATACCATTCATTATCCTTGGAGTGACCATCCATTAAGTAGAGGACCTGAAATATAAACATTAAGAACAAGGTCCCTCTTTATTCCTTGGGTCCTGAGGTTAGCAACCTTTAACGACCCACACCTGTTTGACAAAAGGAGGTTTACTCTTCCTGGCATTAGGTGTGAACCGCAAAAGGCATTCTGCAGCCTTGTGGCCAAAACCATCACACACAGAGCATTTATGAAAGCTATTAACAACATGAGGTTTTACTAACTCCTTACTTTTCTTAGGAGCTGCATGCGGTTTGGGAACAACGGTTTCAGCCTTGACAAAGGTAACTGGCTTTGGTTTGACAGCGGTTTTTCTAGGAATTCTCTTCTTGCCTTTGAAAGCAGGAGGAGCGGTTGAAGAAGAAGGGTGGTCAGCCTTGCAGTTGGTAGCACCACCTACTCCATCAGAAGCGATTGAGGTAGAGGTGCAGTTTGCTGCATAAGACATTTCCTCTATATCATCACTCTCAGAATCCTTTCCTTTCATCTGAGAGTTTTTCCCAAACTGTTTGTTTGGGTAGACATAATGGAAGTTAAGTGGAGCCTTTTGTTCCTGTTGTTTTACCCTTAGAAGCAGCATGCTTCCCCTTAGAAATTTCTTTAGTTAGTTTTAAAATTTCCTCATCCTTTTCACAAATAGATGCACACTTCTCCTTTTCACCAGTTTGGAATCCCATGCCTTCTTTAATTCCACTGGCCATTTGGGAATCTATAATTTGATCCATGGTGACTTGTGACTTTGTCCACCCATCAATGATCTTTTGGAGATCGAGTTTCTGGGCAACTAGGTCATCATTCCTAAGTTGAAGTGCAGCAACATTAGATTCAAGGATGCGGTTTTGGTCAGCAAGAGGAGACATACTTCTGATCTGGTCCTTAAGATTGGAAATTTCAGACCTCATCACAGTTTTCTCCGTCTTGTACTGAGAAAGTTCATCATGAGCTAATCCTAAAGCTTTCTTAACATTAGAGAATTTTTGGATCATCATTTCTGCTTCCTTGAACATCCTTTCATGTTCCATGGGAGAAACTTCTTCCACCACCTTTTTCAAAATTTTCTTCTTTGGAATTATCTTTTAAGGTGGAGCATTTGTAGAAAAAATAGGACGTGAATACGAACAATTTCCTATCTTAATGCTAGGAGTAAGTTTAACATCACCATCCAATTTAAAATTTGGAATTTTTGTAGAAATCTCTTCATCCTCCATATCTAGCGACTCGGTTGACTCAGTATCTGACTCATCGAAAGCATTTGCAACTAAGCAGAGATTAACCTCTTCGGTTTCTTCATCACTTCCATCATCAGAGTCATTTTCAATCCAAGTTGCTAATTCCTTGGAATTCTCTTCCTCCTCGGCAACCATTCCCTTGCGATGAGAAAATTTCACAGGAGAGGTTTTCTTTTTCATGTATTCATATTTAGGATGTGGACACTCAGATGCAAAGTGACAAGGTTTTCTACAGTTGTAGCAAACTAGATCACTCTTTTTCTTTGTATCTGCAGCCTTTGAAAACGTTGCGGGTGGTTTGCCTTTAGAAAAAGTTTTTGTGAAAGGTTTTGAGGATTTTCTAAATTTTTGAAATCTTTTCACAAACATGTCAAAATCATCATCATCCATCTCGATGAGTGATGAGGTTGATATGGAAGGATCTGCGGTTTGATTGGATGTGGTTGGTTTCTCCTCATGTTCCACGACGGACATGGAAAGCGATTTGGTTTTCCCTTCAATCTCTTCAATATGATTTAATTTAAGCTCAAAGACTCTAAGATTTGCATACAAGTTACTTAACGACCAAGTATTCAAAACTTTGAAGTCTTCTAGAGAGGTTGCTTTATTTACCCATCTAGAACCTAATGCAGCTAGGAAAGTCATATTGATTTCCTTATCAGTTAAAGTCTTGCAAAGAGATCTACAAGCATTAACTACCTCAACATAGCGGTCGTAGGTCTGATACAAGGTTTCATTGGATTTCCTGTTGAAGTTGTTGTAGGATCTTTCAACAGCATACAATTTGTTTTCCTTGCACTCGTCATCACCTTCGAGGTAGCTCTCTATGGCATCCCACATCTGCTTTGCGGTTTTGAGATACATCACCTTTTGAAGGGTTGAACGGGGAGGGTTCCAGAAATGATGTGCCTCGCCTTGTTGTCCAAGGCAGCTAATCTCTTCTCTTCATCTGACCACTCATCTTTTGGCTTTTTGACTTCTGGAGTTTCTCTACTGGTGACTGGATCTGTGTTGGCCTTCATGGGAACGAATGGGCCATTGATCACGCATTCCACCAGCATCTCATCAATAGTCTCTAAATGAATAAGCATTCGGCACTTCCAGATGTCGAAGTGGTCTCGTCCAAAATTGGAATGTGTGAATAGTTAACAGTTGTCATTGTCTTTGAGTTTGCCATATCGAATTGGCACACAAGCTGTTAATCTAGAAAAAAAGTGGTTTTATAAATGTGTTTTCTCTGATACAACTTGTTGGTCCCAAAGGTGGCAACAAGGGGGAAAAAAATAGCTAGAGGGGGGGTGAATAGCTGTTACAAAATTTTCACCCTCTTTTAAAAACTAAACCTCTAAGCTTACAAAGCCCCTTGCAGTTGATAATAAACTGCAAGTAGAGATGTAAAATGCACAGCGGAATATTTGAAGATACAAAACGGTTTTTAGGTGCGGTTTGTAAAGCAGTTTTGATAGTGCGGTTTCAGTGAGTGCAGTTTACAAACAAGTGAGGTTTTGACAATGTTAACTCCAAACACAACTCTTAATAATGGATAACTACAATTAAGATCAAACAGAGAAAAAGATAGACAGTTAATAAGCACAAGAAATAATAAATGCAGAAAAGTAAGAACACAATATTTGGAGTGGTTCAATCGATAAATGATCTACGTCCACTACCAAGATGGTTAGTCTTTGATTTTCTAAGTGATAGATTTTATATTGAGTATATGAGAGATTACAAAGTACAATGAGTAATACTCAGATCTAAAATCTTTTCTATGAAGAACAAATCATAGACTATAACCAGTGTACCTCAAATGAATAATCTATATGATTAAACAAGTGAGGTGTGTGTGTGTGTATTCAAGATCAAGGCTCTTTGAATCTAAGAGATGGAGAGCACAATGATTCTTGATGTGTATAAGGCTTGATTTCTGGGCTGGGAATTATTTCTTGAAGTAGAAGATGAAGATTCAAAGGACTAAGAATTTCTGGGCAGAGCTTCAACTTCTATGAACACATCACTTTCAATTTTCTCAAGCAATCTTCAAATGGTGAAGATTGGGGGTATTTATACCCAAGCATCAAGGATATAGCCGTTGGACACAGCTGTTGCAAGGACAGTACTGATGCTTTCCCATTGGTCCACAGTAACCACTTTTATCCTTAGGTACAACAGTTGCAGGTAAAGCTGATCAAAGCCCAAATTTCCGCAATCAAGGTAGTTAGGACATTTGTCACCTTTTCTAGATCCTTGCAGATCTTCTCTGACATTGAGTCATGTGACAAGATATGGTGGTTGACATTTGATATTGCTGACGTGGATTCCAACGGTCAAATGTGGTTCACTTCAAGTCTTCAATCATTGGAGCGGTCTAGTGTGCAAGCGGTTCTGAGTATAAGCGGTTTCACTAGTGGAGGATCCTTAAGTGCTGATTTAAAGATGGAACTGCAATGCACTTTGCATGGAGCGGTTAATAAGGTAGATTGCACTTAGGTGTTCAGGAGCGGTTTCAGACAAGGATTCCACCAAGCGGTTTTGCATGAAGCGGTTCTGCTAGGAGGATTTGACAAGGTGGTATGAAACTCTGAACTGCATCCTCAGATCCAATGAGTCTTGTGCCAGTCTTCAAGCCTAATTTAACCTATTCTATAAAATGGACTTAGCTAAAAAATTAAAGTCTAAGCTTCATTACATATGGACCTAAAGTCCTTGAAATAGACACGAGGTTATGGTATTAATCAAATTTTAAGCTAATCTAGGAGGGTTAAAATATGCATACCCAACAGTAATCTTAGGAGAAGATGGATAATCTTACTAAAATATGTGTAATCTTACAAAAAGATGTGCTTGAAGGAGGACATGTTATGTCCTCTGGTTATGTCATTATGAGGACGTGTTATGTTCTCTGACTGAGGTTGTGTCATGTATGAGGATGTGTTATGTCCTCTGAGTGAGGTTGTGTCGTGTATCAGGATGTCTTATGTCCTCTGATTGAGGTTAAGTCATGTATGAGGACGCGTTATGTCCTCTGACTAAGGTTGCATCGTGTATGAGGACATGTTATGACCTCTGATTGAGGTTGTGTCGTCATGAGGACGTGTTATGTCCTCTAACTGAGGTTGTATCGTTATGAGGACGTGTAATGTCCTCTGACTGAGGTATGTCATCATGAGGACGTGTTATGTCCTCTGACTGAGGTTGTGTCGTTATGAGGGCGTGTTATGTCCTCTGGCTGAGGTTATGTCATTATGAGGATGTGTTATGTCCTCTGACTGAGGTTTGGTTCGGAAGTCTGAACCTGGTGTTTGAGACTTGTGATAGGCATTTTTGCCGTGTGTTTTGTCCGCTGGGGATGAGTTCGGGCTTACAATGGCTGCCGGGGGAATGATTTGTTTGATGTGAAGGCATTTGTGTTTGAAGGTCGGGGTTTATCCGCTAGGGATATGTATTTTTGTATGGTCTTACTTTGATTGCCGTTTGACTTTTGTCCGCTGGGGAAGGGTGTTCGAGCTTACTTTGATGGCCGGTTTTTTTTTTGTGTTTTGTTTCGGAGGCATTTTGTGCCTTTAGATTGGGGTTCGAAGGCGTTTTGTACCTTTTGATTTGTGTTTGAAGGCATTTTGTGCCTTTTGTGTTTGTTTTGCAATTTAGTGGGCGAGATATGGGCTTACGATGACGGTCGGGGTTTGTTTTTCCGTTTAGTGGGCGAGATCCGGACATACGATGATGACTGGGGTTTGTTTTTGCTATTTAGTGGGCAAAATCCGGACT
The DNA here is from genome assembly GCA_022495995.1 of Adenophora triphylla var. japonica. Lineage (NCBI taxonomy): Eukaryota > Viridiplantae > Streptophyta > Magnoliopsida > Asterales > Campanulaceae > Adenophora > Adenophora triphylla. Next base: position 85,983 of record JAFEMH010007065.1, read on the forward strand.
TACGATGACGGTCGGGGTTTGTTTTATTGGTTTAGGGACCAAACTGTATTAAATCTGCTGGAATTGGCCTTTGGACCGCCAGGGGAAAAGATTATAAGGGCAAACGGGGAATTTTGCCTAGAATGCAAAGTGTTCCACGCGGATTCACTTGCCTTGCAAAGTGGTCCGCGCGGATTCTTCTTGAAATTTGATTTTCCCAAATCAGAATCAGATTGCAGCGACGCCATTCCACTTCATTTTTCAAACTCATCCGAGGAGAAAGAGAGAAAGAGAGAAAGAAAACTTGATTTTGTTCAAAATATTCTTGAGGGAATTCTTCCGAGTTGATTAGATTGCTATCATGGTGGAAAGAATTGGACGGGTTCATCGTCAAAGGGGTCGAGGGGCCGTAGAGAGGAGGTTGGACCTCCAAAGGAATTTTTCTTCCATCTCACCTTCAACATGGAATCTGGATGTGTTGTATCCCGATTCAGAAGTGCACACCTTGCGGGGGAGGACCGTAAAGGAGGTAAGAAATCAAATTTTGTTTCGATTCTTGCTTTGAATGATGTATGCTAGAACTAGGGTTTTAGTTTTTGCATATTTCAGGCTTTTGTTGTTGCCATGCTCATTTTGTGAAATTGATGATGAATTGTTGAAATTGAGCATGTAAGAATTGTGGGTATGTGATTTTTGTTCAAAAATGTGGAGTTTAGCTCTTATTTGTAAAAATAAAGTGCCTCTCCTTAAAATGTATACTCTGGTGATTTGTACCTTGATGCTATTTTGTATGTACATTGTTCTTTGTGGAAAAATCGTCGTCAAGGAACGGACTTTGTGTTAGAATTTTTTTGTGAAATGTGTGCCGTGTTGTGTGACGGACTTTTGTTGAAAAATTGTTGTGTAGAGACGGACTTTGTGTTGTAGAATGTGTGCCGTGTAGAGACGGACTTTGTGTGAAAAAGTGACGTGTAGGAACAGACTTTGTGTGGGCAATTTTTTGTGAAACGTGTGTCGTGTTTTGTGACGTTTTTTTTGTGTGAAAAATTGCCGTGTGTGCCGTGTTTTGTGACGGACTTTTGAAAATGTGTCGTGTAGGGACGGATCCCTCTTTTGAGAAAATTGTGTTAGATTGCCGTGTCGGGACGGACTTTTGTGATTTGTTTTGAAAAATTGCCGTGCCGGGATGGACTTTTATGCTTTGCCGTGTTGGGACGGACTTTTATGCTTTGCCGTGTTGGGGCGGACTTTTATGCTTTGCATTGTTGGGACAGACTTTTATGCTTTGCCGTGTTGGGACAGACTTTTATGCTTTGTATATTTTTTGTAAATTTGCTTAGGTACTGTTATTGACGTACCTTTGCTGTGTTTACCTGCAGGATGAGTTGCCGTCATCTGAGAAGGCAAAGAAGATGAAGTCGTGGGGGTCTCTTGAGGACGTGGTAGAGTTGTGGCGGAGCCTGCCTGATATTTCCCGAGATGGGAGACCTAGTCCTCGGAGGCTAGTGATTGCTACGGGGATGAACGTGTTCGTGGAGAACCTGGCCAGGATAGCAGAGACGCAGAAGAACAAGGGTGTCTTCTTGGCCTTGTCTGAGTTCTGGTATGACACAACGCATAACTTCCATTTTAGCTGGGGAGAGGTGACGGTGACTCCCACGGACTTCGCGGCGATCACCGGGCTTTCCTTTAAGGGGGAGTCGGTGAATTAGCGGGACAGGATGTCCGATGCGGTGCTGACGGAGTGGCTTGGCTTTGTGCCTCATCCCCACAAAGGCCTGGGTATGGTGTACCATGATGTGGTGGCGCAGATCACGGCCAACATCGGGGCTTATAGCTGGGGCACTGGGGTAGTGATGGCGGAGCAGCTGGCGCGCTCTTTTCTGTTGTTTGCCCTCTCCGAGACTTTATTCTCGAATCATGCCTCTTTCGCTCTTTTCCCTCTGCTAGAGAGTTTGGTGGACTTGGAGAGGGTTTACGATATTGCTTGGGGCGAGGCGGGCTTGGCCGAGCTCTATTTTGCCATGGACAGGTTTAGCCGGGGTACGGCCAACTCCCTGGGGTGTTTTGACTTTGCACTGGAGGTATGAGTTTATTGCTGTTTGTAGTTTAGCACTTTGTCATTTCTCTGTCTTCTTTTTCTTTTTCTTGTTCTTGTTCTGAGCACTATCTGCTTTTTTGTTGTAGGCGTGGTGCTATGAGATCTTCCGGTGCTAGCCGTGGGACTGGGAAGATGAGGCTAGGTTGGGTTATCCTGCCATGCTGTGCTGGGCCCGCTCTTTGAGGAAGAGGAGGATGAGCCGGGGAAAGATCACCGTCACCTATCAGGAGGTGCAGCACTACCTAGAGAGGGACAGTCCGGAGGGGTTTGAGCTGTACCCTTGGACTCAGTATGGCGAGGATGAGCTGGAGGGTGCCCCATGGGTGACACGATAGAGGAAGCTTCTGCGAGGCCTCACTTGCGACTCCATGTATCTGGGGGAGAGGGTCTTCTGGCAGCATGGCACAAGTGTGCCCCCTATGGCTGCGAGGGACCCGCCTTCCATATGATGAGTCCTCTTGATATGGACATGCTGGAGTATAAGAGGTACTAGGTCGGCGTAAGTGCCGAGGAGTTTGTCTTGGAGGGCGATGAGTATGCACCCTTTGTTAGGCGGAAGCTGAGGATGCCACAGGTGTTTGAGAAACAGAGGCAGGCTGACTTGTCACGTCCTTCAGATGTCCCGGTGCCTGGGCCGAACTTCACGTATGTTCGCGGGGACTCTTCGAGGAGGAGAGTGATGGTGCCCGTCCCTGATCATGGTCCTGTTGCTTATCGGGTTGACCCGGATGCTCCAGTTAGTGTGCTTACTCTTTTCCATCTTGGCATCTTTTCTGTATTTTTCTCTTTTGTTGAGTATGCTTGCATCTCTTTTTGCTGAGCGTTTCTTTGACAGTTTGCTGTGCACGTTTCGAGGCGGTCCTTTGATGTGCTGACCCGCCGGTATGTGGGGTTGAGGGCTTTCACGAAGAAGTTCCTGGGGAAGCTGTCCTGCGGATCTTCGCGAAGCGCGGCGGCGTTCGAGCCGATGCCTTCGAGGAAGTCTGTGGATACTCCTTCTTTGAGGTCTTAGCCAAGGCCACAGCCTGAGGTGCCAGTTCGGGAGTGGTAGAGCTTTGATATGGGGACGTCTTCTGGGGCCTAGAGGCCAGGTACGTGCTCCTCCTATTGATCTTTCCTCACCCTTCATCAATTCTTCCCTCTGTCGGGCACGCAGGGTGAGGGTTCATCCTCGCATCCCTTCTTTGATCCTTTCACCGGGTTTGACCCTTCAGAATACTTTGAGCATTCGATTGAGGAGGGGGTCCGGTATTTCGATGATGAGGAGGTGACTGCCGAGTTTTCTGAGATGCCGAATTTCTCATTTGTGGAGGTTGATGATGATGAGTCGGAGTAGGGCTTCTTTTGCTTTCCCTCTTTCCGTTGTTTTTTTTAATTTGTAGAGCAACAGACATTTTGTATATTTAATAAAACACTTATATTTTGGCATAGCAAGATATTTTATTTGAGATGTAATGACGTATTTGTTATTCCGGGGATTGGCCTAGGAATTGTTGCTAGCTTATTTTATTTTTGTGCATGTCGCATGAGCTGGGAATGCATTTGTGGTTAGTGTATAGTGGTCGAAAATGGCTTTGGTAGGGCTTTTGAGCAGTGGGGGGCAAGGTCCTACCGTGGGCAGTAACTGTTTTGCAATTTGCTGAAAACTTGGGCCAGGCTGCAAAGTGGTCCGCGCGGACACCTTAGGCATGCAAAATGGTCCGTGCGGATGTTTCTTGCTTTTGGAGAGGAGATAATATTTACAGAAAATTCGGATTTCCCTTATCTCCCCACTCCCTTTTGTAGTCATTTTGAGTCTTTTTCCCCATTTTCTATAGAAACCTCCATTTTTCCATGGATTCTTCATTTATTTCGAGAGTTTTGCCGAGGCTTTCAAAGGAGAGCCAAGCATACTTTCTTGAGCGGCTCAAGACGTGGATGAGGCACCATATGAGGCACAATAAACGGGCTTTCGAGGTGAGATTTTGACTCTGCTCGGTTTGGTCCCTTAAGGAGTTAGTTCCTGATTGGGAATAGTTGCGGGCTGCTACAAGGTTCTGGGATGTTAGGAGACATGTGTATAGCTTATCCTACAATGAGATTACGCCCACGTTTGAGGATTTTTGGGCTATGATTGGAGGACCGGAGGTGGAGGCCATCTTGCTTCCTTTGATCGGGGGTGCGGCCGTGAGCATGAAGCTCGCATGCTTTCTTCGGACTTCGTTGGAAGAAACGCAAGGTATGACTTTTGATTCTGGTCATATTAACTTTTCTACGCTTCCTGAGCGATTTATGGGTGATGACGAGAGTGACATCTCATGGGATGCATTTGCTTTGTGCGTGATAGCAACGCTTTTCATGGTCAGCTCCCTTGGGGTATGTGACGGTTCTTTGTTGGATGTGGTAGGGCACTGCCGAGCCGGTGAGGATATTGCTCCATTGGTTCCGGGGGACACCATTCACGGCATTGATAGCTTGGCAACAGGGTATAGGTTTATGAGAGGGGGAAGCCCCGTTTTGCTCACCTTGTGGTTGCGAGAGAGGCTTCAAGCCATGCCCGAGTCTCCGGCGTCTTTTAGTCTGTGGATGTTTGCTAAGCAGCCTCTTGTCTTGGATATGGATCAATCAACCAGGGAGAGATGGATGGCACAGCTTGGTATGCATCAGATCCGTTGGTGGGTTCCTCACTGGGGGATTGAGACTAGGAGGGCCTTTCAGGAAGGTTCCTATGTTGTCAGAGTTCTAGGTTTGTCTTGGTCCTCTTTCTATGTTCCGTCGCTTGTTTCCCGGCACTTCGGGATGAGGCAGAAGCCTTTGCTGGGCTGGGATGACATTGCCACTGTGGAGGTAGCTTCTCTCTGCATGGCAAATTCAGATGTCCTTATGTATTTTTTGAGGGTATGGAAGTATTTCACTTTCCCTCATGTGGTGCTCCTTCGACGTCGGGAGAGTGTTGTGTTGACCACCGAGTACCTGGATTGGTACGAGCATTATGTCGGGCAGTCCCAAGTGGTTTTAGGGAGCAGGCGTGAAGCGATCATGGGGCAAGGTTACCGTCTCAGCTACAGCCTCAGAAGTGCAGAAGCCTGGTCTAACTCTCGGAATGTGACGGGAGATATTTTATTTGACTACGAGACCCGAGTTGATCGACTAACAAAGAGAGGTCCCCTTTTGCAGACTCGCATGGAGGAAATCCGGGTCGAGGCACGGGCGAATGAAGCTCTGCGAGCTGCTGGATTGTTTGACTCTACGGGGAGGACCCCTAATCTCAGAATGAGAGAGACAGAGTTAGCTCACGTGGAGCGAAAGAAGACTTGCCAGGAACGAGGGAAGAAAGGAAAGAATGGCGAGGGGACAAGCGCGAGTGGCGCGGAATGACCTCCTAATTATCCATCCATTGTAGTGCAGACACATTATTTGTTAAATGTATTAAGCTGTCTTTTTGCATGTTGTGAGCTTGAGAGTAGACCGTGCTTGTACTCATCAAGAAATGTTGTAACCCTTAGTGATTTAATTTTATAGCTTTGTCGAGAAACAGTCTGAGCCTTGACGGCATCCTTTTTTTTTGGATTTTGTGTTTGGATTGATCTGAGCCTTGGTTGGCATCCAAATTTTTTGTTTTTGTGTGTTTTTAGACCGAACCAATTAAGGCTGCCTACATTCCCCCCGGACTGAGGGGCTCAGGTCTGCGTAGTTCGACTTTACAATGAGTGACGGGAGATGAAAAGTTGATCTTCTTTAGGCAAAGTATCTGCGAAGTTTGCTTCCGTTGACTAGATTCATGAAGGGATTGCCGTCTAGGTCTGTCAGCTTCATGGCACCTCCGGAGAAGATCTTTTGGACCACGAACGGGCCGATCCATGTTGGTTCCCATTTTCCAAGCGGGTTGGCGAGTGGGAGGCTTTTCCTTGAGTACTAGATCGCCTTCCCTGATATCTCAGGATTTAACTTTCTTGTCGAAAGATCTAGCCATTCTGCTTTGGTAGGCTCGAATGTGTTCCTTGGCCTTTAGTCGACGTTCGTCTAGCAGGGCCAGTTCGTCGTGTCGGCTTCGGAGCCATTCGACTTCGTTGATCTCGTTTTCCAGCACCACTCGGAGTGAGGGAATTTACAATTCAATGGGAAGTACTGCCTCCATCCCGTATGTTAGGGCGAATGGTGTTTCTTCCGTAGCTATTCTAACTGATGTTCGGTAGCCCCAAAGTGCTAGGTGCAACTTCTCGGGCCAATATCGTCCTCGTGTGGTCATTTTTTGAATGATCCTTTCGAGGGTCTTGTTTGTTGCTTCTATTGCGCCGTTATTTTATGGCCTGTAGGGAGAGGACTTGTGGCGTGTGATTTTGAATTCTGCCAGCAGTCTGTCGCATTCTCCTTCGAAGTGGGACCCGTTGTCTGATATGACCTCATTCGGGATGCCGTATCGGCATATGGTGTTTTCCTTGAGGAAATGTGCGACCTTCTTGGAAGTTAGCACTTTGTAGGACTTGGCTTTGACCCATTTTGTGAAGTAATCGATGACGACCAAGATGAACTCGTGGCCGTTGCTTACGGGCGGAGCTATTTTTCCGATGACGACGATTCCCCAAGTGGCGAAGGGCCAGGGTGTAGTCATGCAGTAAAGATCATGAGGAGGAAGATGATTGAAGTTGGAGAACCGTTGTCACTTGTCGCAACTTCGGATAAAGTGGGTGCAGTCTGCCTCCATGGAGATCCAGTAGTAGCCCATTCGAAGAATGATCCGCATCATGGTTCTGGCATTCATGTGGGGACCGCAAGCCCCATTGTGGACTTCATTCATGAGCTTGTTTGCCTTTTCTTTGCTGATGTAGAGGAGGAGCGGTCCTTGGTAGCATTTTTTGTATAGCATGTCCCCAAGGATGACAAATTGAGAGGCAAGGTGTTTTAGGGGCACGATGCTCTTGGATTTGATTCCTTCTTTGCGTTGGCCTTCCTTGTTCATGAAGGTGGCTTCCCCGTTCTTGAGGTATTGGAAGATCTAGTTGTACCACGGCTCACTGATGGGCTCGAGTTCTGGTTCATATCTCGCAGCAGTAGGCATGAATTTCCTTTCTTCCTACTTTGAATGGCTTAATTACCTTCCCTTCGGGGATTTCTACGAGTGAAGCCAAGGTGGCTAGGGCGTCTGCAAACCTGTTCCGATCTCTTGGTAAGTAGTGAAAGATGACCTCTTTGAATTGCGTGATGAGGTCTTCCATGCATGCATGGTATTTTTGCATGCCTGGCTCTATTGTTTTCCATTTGGTAGAAACTTGATTGATGATCTGGGCTGAGTCCCCGTAGACCTCTAGCTTCTGAACATTCCTTTCGAGTGCGGCCTCTAGTCCGACGGCGCAGGCTTCGTATTAGGCGGCATTGTTGGTTACCTTGAAGTTTAGCTTAATGGCGATTGGGGTGTGCTCGTCCTTTGTGTCAACCAAAAGCATACCAATGCCATTTCCTCTTTTGTTGGCTGCTCCGTCGAAGAACAACTGCCATCGATTTTTGTCTTCAAGTGCGAAGATTCCTTTGTCTGGAAATTGTGGTTCGGGACCTTGGGCCTCGTCGGTTGGGAAGTCGGACCTTGTGGTTCCGATTTACGTCTTTTAGGCTCTTCAGCAATTCCCAAATTCACTGTGATTAAAACCTTCTCGGTAGCTTGGGCCTGGTTTTTCTCTCGTTTGACAACATGCTTAAAGGTATGTTTAATGCATTTTTCAATTAATGTGTCTGCTTCTTTATTAGATGAATTGTTATTAAATGTTTGTGATTAGTTAATTCATCATTTGTTAAAGATGCATTGGAAGGATATTTAGAAAGGTCGAACCTTTTATTGAAAGCATAGAGAAGATACATTGTTGATTATGGACTCACAATCTTCCGGCGTAGAGCCATCAGATGACTCGAAAGACTTGAATACACAGACAACATGACTCGAAGCTAGACTATAGGCGATGAGGGATTGGACCAGGCTTCATTGCTCTTTGCAGGCTGTAGGTCTAGAGAGTGTGGCAATGGCTTAGGTGGCCATTCTTCAGTCGATACCATTTCCGGAAGATGGCTTGCTTTTGGTTCGACTTCAAACCATATCGCGGAGGCTTTAGGCTGCTCCTTTGAGGGTGTTCCTCTATCGATGTTGCTACCAGATCTCGGGGGCTCTTGGAAACAGAAGTCATGGAGAGCATCTTCCAGGAGGGCGAAGCATTCGCTGATTCGGAGTTGATTCTTGTTGATGTTGATTGTCTTCATAGTATCTGCTTTCTTAACTGTGATCTTTGCTTGGATAACATTCACGATATCTGAATCGAGGGGGCATGCTATTTCTCCTTTTCTGATTAGGCTTTGAAGGAGGTCGCGCCATTGTTCTTCCAGGTCAGATACTGGGATGTTGAATTAGACTATGATGTGGTGGCTGTCCCCGTGAGATCCGAGTGTATCAGCATGAGGGTTGACCTATTCAATCGTTTTGGTGATGGGCCAGCTTTCTTCAGGAGGGCTTATGGAAAGTATGAGTCTACTTCTCGGTCAAGTTCCATCTGGGCGTCCATTTCTTGATCTTCTTTCATGCACTCTTCGCAGTCGCATATTTCAGAGTTGTCATCCTGGCCCATGAGTTCTTCGATCTCTAGCTCATCACGGCTTAGCGCATGGATGTATGGATCTCTTTCGTAATGGATCATGACTGGAGACTCGTCTGTAGTGGAATATTCAGTCATGTCGGGACCTTCTTCTGGGTTATAGCTTGCCGGCCAAGCGCTTTCCATCGTGCTGCTTCCGCGGATCACTTCGAGGTTTCCGTTAGCGTTGATGAATTTTAGACATTGGTGGAGAGTAGAGGATACTGCTTTCATCTGATGCAGCCAACGTCGTCCGAGCAGGGTGGAGAAGGTGGAATTGATTTCCACGACTTGGAATTCCACCGAATCCATTTGTTCGTCGAATTGGATTCTTAGATCGATTACTCCTAAGACAGGGCGCGAGTGGAGTCGTAAGCTCGGATTATTCGAGGCGAAGGTCTCATCAGGGAGCGGTGGACACGGAGTCATTTTATTGTACGCAGGCCAATGATGTTGACTGCTGAGCCATTGTCGACCAAGACGTTTGGGAGGTAGAACCTCTCTATCTTTATGAGGATGAGGAGGGCGTCATTGTGTCTGTTTTCACAAGTCGGCAAGTCTGCATCTGTGAAGGTTACACCGCTTTCGGCGCTGCTGTTTGCTTCAGTCTCCTTTGGGGAGTGTTCGATCCATCCTTGGGTGTGTCTCGATTGTGGCAGAGATCGTAGGGAGACAGTCATCCTCAGATTTTCCTGTCTGGATTCCCGATCACGGGAGCGTTTAACTCTGGTTTCGCATTCCTAGTCGTAGCGGGATAGCATGTTGACAGTCTCGGAGATTGCAGGGGACCTAGTCTTGCTTGGAGTCTCGCTGAAGGCTATCATGTTCACCCTGTCATTTCAGGGGAACGGATTCTGACTGTGTTGGGGCCACGGGGGCGTTCCAACTTTCCTTTTTCGATTAGCCCCTGGACGACATGCTTCAGCACGAAGCAATTGTCGGTGGTATGACTAGGGTAGTTGTGGAAGGCGCAGTGCTTGCTCATATCCATATTAGGTTTGAGAGTCTTTGGCTGGAAATTCTTGAGAGGTTTGAGGAGATTCCGCTTCACCAACGCTTCGAACACTTGGCCCAGGGGCATTTCGAGGTTGTCAAAATGCTTAAACTGTTGTGGGCACTGGGCGAGGAGGATTGTTGTTCCTCGGGGGTGCTTGATCGCGATTTACTTGAGCTCTGTTTTGGATGTAGTGGACTGTTTCGACTGCTTTCTTTCCTTTGTTTAGTACAGGTGCTGGATTTGACGGGTTTGCCCGATAGCGGTAGGACTAAGCAGGAACCGCTGTTGTCTTCTGGAGGCTCAAGGTCTTTTTGAACTTGGTTTCGGCGTTGGCCGTGGCATGAAGGTTAGGATAAAAGTGATGGCTGATCAAGGTCCTCAGAGATGGATTGAGGCAGGAATGGAAGATGTCCATTTGCTCTTGTTTGGAAAGAGGATCCATTATCTCGCTCAGCTTCCAATTCCATTTTTGTAGAATTCACCTACTGGTTCATCATCCTTTTGTTCGGTGGCTTGCAGGTCATGGTGATTTGTTTCCCACTCAAGGTTGGCGCGGTACTTCTATAGGAAGATTTCACTGATTTGATCCCATGTGGAGCGGTTTTCTGCCTTTACGTTGAGGAACCACCTTAATGCCGTGGATTTGAGGGAATGCTGGAAGTGATCCGCCATTTGTTGTGGGGTTGCCCCTTTGGCTCTCATACCCAATACATAAGTGTTGATGTGGGCATGAGGGAGTCCTTCCGAGAGTTGGCCTATTTTCCTTGCATGTCCTTCATCTGTTCGATCAACCAAGCCATGTCAGGGTCAGTAAGCTGAGGCATGTTGCCATTTTCAGGGATGGAAACAGAAGATGGAGGTGGATTGGCTGATGGGATCGCCATTCTAGAGTCTGGGGGATGTAGTTGAGTGTATACCGTCCCATACCCTTGCTTGTTGAAATTGGGGCCTAGGGCGTGATTGCCCGAACCACTGAGGGTTGTGTTTGGGAACTGGGGAAATGTTTCATTAGCCCCAAGTGGCAGTCCAGCTGGTGGAAGGTTTGAAATGTCGGGAAATCCGCTTGGGATGTCTGTCCCTGGTAAGCATTGGGATTTCAGGTTATGGCTGTGAGGCTCATATAGAGGCAAAGGATTGAATCCCGGGGGATATCGAGATGCATTGGGATCTGGAAGAGCAGGCCCATATGTGTGCTAGTTATATTGAGCTTGTGGCGCAGGGCCAGGAAATTGATTGTGCTGAGGTGGGCAGGTCGGAGCTGCTTGACTTATGCCTAGTGAAGCTTTGAGCGGGAACTACTTTGCGTTGCTTGGTTCTCGTAGCTTGGCGGAGGTGGGACCTGCTGATAGCTTTGGGAAACCAGGGGAGCATGCATTTCTTCATCTTCTAGGAGGACGAAGGTTCCATCAAGTTGGGGAACAGAGACAGTTCCGCGACGGTGCATGGTGTCTACGATCCAGGCTTGATGTTCTTCTTGGCGCTTCTTGAGAGTTTCGAAGGCTTGCAGCACCTCCTCCATTGTCTGGATGTTTCTCAGTGGCGGGGTTCCGTTTCCCTCACTGTTATCTGTTGATCCCGCCATAGAGGAGTAGGGGACTGTTCGGACCGCTGAACCGGAAGGGCTGTCGGACCCTGTAACTTCGATACTGAAAAGGCCACCTCCCGAGTACTCTCAACCACTCTAGGTTCGCTGGAGGGGGTGACGGGCAAGGTTTAGACATGGGAAGGCCTTTTTTGGATAAAGGGGGGAAGCTCATGCGACATGCAGTTTTCTTTTTTATTTATTTATGCTTTTTTTGTTGTTTTAATTTACTTAAAACGCGTTTTCTCAGAATCCTAAGTTGGTTGGAAAAGATTGCTCTTCTTTTTCGCAACTATGCTAGATCCTGGGTCAGTGGGGACCATCAGTGCGGCTATAAGCCCCTCGTTTTGCACCTGTATTTCGACATCCCGGGGTGGACAGCCCCGGGCAAGGGTCCTATAGGGCAAGCGGTTTCCACCGGCCTAAAATAAAAATCCAAACCTAAGGACCGAGCCTGTCATGTTCGTTTTAATGCGTCGGCCATGTGAATAGTGAATAGAGACGGCACCTGAGTCAAGATCGGGTCGAGAGTTCGGCATGACCTATCTTTACCTTGCTTGCGCAAGGAATCTGTGACGTTAGGCGTTGGCTAGGTTGTATTTTCATGGCTGACGTATTAAAGGTTTGATGACATGGTTGTCATGTTGGCATAGATGTATATCCGGGATAGAGCATTGTCCGGGTGTAGCTTTGGAAATCAAGATCGGGTCAAGATTTTAGCATGACATTTCATCGTCTTGCTTGCGCAAGGGATCTTGAGTTCCGAGCTTGGACTCAAAAAATGGTCGACATGGGATATGTATCCAGGCTTTATGACACGTACTGGGTAAAAACCTACAGAGTCTGGACAGAGCGTGACGCAAGCGTGCAGGGTTGACACTGGCTAGGATGGGATGTTTGGGATGATCCGGTGCGCGTTCAAAAGGCATAGGAACACTAATCAAGCTGCAACTAAGATCCCGGGTTGAGGGTTGTAGTGTGCAGTATAGAGGATTAGAGTGCGCGTAGTGTGCGGTCACTAAAATTCTTTTTCTGAATAAAACAGAAATTTTTACAGAATTTTTAAGAGTATGAACACAGATGTATTATGATGCATTTTTTTGTATTTTTATTTTTTTGAATAAAAATTTAAAGCACATGCACACACACACAACATTTAAAGAAGGGGTAAAATGCAAGTTTGACGCTCATCAATGTTTTAAAAATCTTTTATTTTTTTGTTTAAAAGTTTTTAAAACAAATGTCCCAAGCGGAGTCGCCAACTGAAATTACCCGGATCCGGCTGCGCGGGGCCCGACATCACGCGTGCATTTTCGAGTCGGGAGGTGTCGCTGCGTTTGTCTGGAGGAGTCGCCACGCCGTTTTGATTTAGCCCAAAACATTGAAAAAGGGCTAGTTTAAAAACTGTTGTTGTGTGATGAGATTTTGAGTTCGGACGTCAGGTTACGCCTCGGGAAGAGAATAGCAGAGCTCACCCGAGTCCCCTCGTATTCACGAGTCTTTCGATACCCCTCTTTCTTTAAAAGTTATGTGTGTATGTGCTTTTTAAAAATGCATGCTGAATAGGATGTCTACATTGTATGCTATGTTTTGAAATGAATTAAAATAGTGTAGGAAGGAAGTCTTACCAATGTTGGTTCATGTCTGTCTTCCGCTTGGGAATAGTGTTTGAGTGTGAATAGTGCTCCGGGACAGACCGGTATTGCTTCGGGATGTACCGATATTTGCGGACAGAGCTTCGGTGTGCCTCGGGAGTGTCAGGTGTATACTCGGGTAGAGTTTCGGCGTGCCTCGGGAGTGTTGGTTGTACTCGGGCAGAGGTTCGGCGTGCCTCGGGATGCTTCGGGATTGTTCGGCAGAGCTTCGGCTTGCTTTGGGATGGACCGGGATTGTTCGGCAGGCCTTCGGGATGAACCGTGATGCCTCGAGATGGGCCGGAATGCTTCGGGATGGACCGGCAAGGCTTCGGGATGCCTAGGGAGTGCCTCGGGGCAGCTCGGGAGCGCTCGGCAGAGCTTCAAAGCGCCTCGTGGGGGCTCGAAATGCCCTGGAGGGAACCGAAAGGAACCGAGAGTGCCTCGAGAGGATTTATAGGGGAGAGAGGAGTGAAAGGAGGGGTGAAAAAAATGAGAGGGGGAGCCCTCTATTTATAGGGGTGAGAAAACTATAAAATGGTACGCGCGGACCATTCTGCAAAACCAAAATTTTAGTTTTCCTGGATTTAAGGGAATCTCGTGGACTTTAAGGGGATTTTGCAATTATGTTGTCTGTGGTGCAAAATGGTCCTTGAGGACCATTATGCAGGCCAAAAATTTTGCAAAATTCCTAAAAAGTCCTTTTGCCTTGTTTTATCCCAGAAAGGTCCCACCTTGGTTTGGTTGATGGTTTTTGGGGTTTTTGAAGGTTACGGGTGTTCGGGATCACGTTTGTGTGAGTCCGCGGTGTTTCGCGTGTGCTCTAAAGGGAGCGATTCGAATTTGGGTACGCCAAACGATTATGAGTTCATAGCCAACAATTTATTCCCCTACTCTTTAAATGAAAGATTCGACCTTTTTGAGTATCCCCTCATTGTATCTTTAACAAATGATAAAATAACTAACAAATAAAAAACATTTAATAACGATTCACTTGATGAAGATGCAAACACATTAAACGAAAAATATATTAAAGAAATCTTTAAGCATGTTGTCAAACGAGAGGAAAATCGGGCCCAATCTGGCGAGAAGGTTTTAACTAAAGTGAATTTGGGGACTTCTGAAGAGCCTAATGAGACGCAAATCGGAAGTTTCTTCATCGGCATCGAGCAAGAAGCATTGACTGCACTGCTCAAAGAATTCGTGGACGTGTTCGCTTGGTCCTACCAAGATATGCCCAGCCTAGATCCCGCCATAGTGGAACATCGGATTCCCCTGAATCCGGAGGCCAAGCTCGTCAGGTAGAAACTACGCCGGATCAAGTCAGAATGGTCCTTACAAGTCAAAGAATATATCGAGACACTACAAGAAAGAGAGCTTTTTGTGACGGTAGTCGGACCCTCTCATAAGGGTAAAAAACTGTCACAAATGTCATTCGTTACGGTCTTGTCATGGTTTTGGCTTCGTTATATATACGGGCGTGGCAAATGACAAATGACAGTCAAAAAACCGTCACAAATAACATTTACTACGGACCTTACCACGGTTTTTAAGTGTAATATTACAACTGTGTTATATGTTTAAAAATAGTGTAACAAAAATTTGTGACGTTTACAACCGTAACAAATGTTTGAAATCCAATGGCTACTTTCTGTTGTGACGGTTGTAAACGTAGTAAATAAGTGTCACATAAGTTCAAATAATTCTACATTTGAACCGTAGTAATAAGTATTATATAGAGTATTCAAAATTCAAATAATTCAAGTATTTGTGTCGGTTTAAACCGTCACATATTACATATTGTTTCTTCGCTCTCTAATATATTTTAATGGATAATATTTAAATTATTAGACCATATCATTCTAATAAACTAAACACACACACACACACACACACAAACATATATATATATATATATATATATATATATATATATATATATATATATATATATATATATATATATATATATATATATATACTCCCTCCGTCCACTTACTTACTTCACACTTTTTATTTTTAGGCGTCCAAATACATACTTCACACTTTGTTTTTTACCTAAAAAGGAAACTTTATATCATTAAAATATTAACCATACCCCACTTATTCTCTCCTACATTATTTTAATACTCACAACACCATTATAATTTACTATTTCCTCCACTCATTCTCTCTCCTATTTTACTTTCACACTACATGGCCACACTTTCCAATATAATACTCCCTCCTTAATAACCGTGTAAAGCGGCAACTATGAAGCTTCGTAAATGGACGGATGGAGTATATATATATGTATATATATATATATATATATATATATATATATATATATATATATATATATATATATATATATATATATATATATATATATATGTATATATATATATACACACACACACACACATATATATATATATATATATATATATATATATATATATATATATGTATATATATATATATGTATATATATATATATATATATATATATATATGTATATATATATATATGTATATATATATATATGTATATATGTATATATATATATATATATATATATATATATATATATATATATACATATATATATATATAAATATAAATATATACATATATATATATATATATATATATATATATACATATATATATATATATATATATACATATATATATATATATATATATACATATATATATATATATATATATACATATATATATATATATAATAAACGAAAATTATTGAAACTAATTCATTCTGGAATTTGAAAAAACAAAACATACACTAATCCATGAGTGCATATCGATATATCATCATAGCATATGATGTCTCAATAACTAAAAGCATTACTAAATGACTATCCAAAAAGTAATACTAAATGACTATCCAAAAGTACAAAGCATGTTGTTCTTTGAGAGACAAGTCAGAGGATTATAGATCAAAAGTTAACACTCATTGAAGTGTACTATCTTTAAATGTGTGCTATAATTTAAATTAGTCCTCCAGCACATCCTGCATACAAAAAAATTAATTTATATAAGTAAATGCAATTAAAACCAAAGCACAAGTAAATATATATATAAATACATAAAAAATAAATGGTTTGATAAAATGCATATGAAACAAATTAACATTAAAAAGTTAGGCAACAATATTTACCTATCATAACGGTGAACACTAGCTAGACATCCCATCTAGCTCATCCTCATCAGATGATGATCGAACCTATTAGTCATGCAAAATGAACATAAATTACATGTCCATAATGTAGTAAACTAAAACTATTTTTTAATTAATTTTTCATTTGTGACGTAGAGAGCAATTAATAAAACTATAAAAAAATAATTAACCAAACAAACCCAACATAAGTAATGATATAAGTGAAATGGGACAACAAGTCATAGTGTCTGACTCTTGACTCTTACATTTTGAGCCGAAAGGAGTAATTCTTATTCAAATAAAAATTAAGGTCCACAATCAAAATTGCAGAATACCACTAAACAGGATAATAACAACCATAAACCAAATAACATAAATGTGGGATTAGACATCTTGGATTGTGTTTAATAGCCAAATGAAGATCTTTAGTCCACTGCAAAAATGAAAGTAAATATATGGACTGCATAATAGTAAAGAATGGAGTAAAAATGAAGATAATAGTAACAGGTAGTAGGCAGCAATAGGGGAAACTTTGAGCAATAAACTGTTTTAACTTGGGCCATATTGGGATGATTAGCATATATGGATTCGAAGCCCTATGAGTCTGCTTTCTAATGGCCCAAACGGTGAAGCATTTGGAATTTTCCGGAATGATTTATGATTTTTTTTCTAGAAGGTAGCATATTCATCCGAAAATTTGCAAGCTCATGATTTATGAGTTCTTTTGGTCTTTACGGTTGTGTGTTCTAGTCAAGTTCAAGTCATATGCACTATTAGCTATTCTAGGGAGGTTATGCATGAATTTTTCATGGTCAAGGAATAGCTTTTAAAGTCAAATAAATATATAATTTTTCATACTTTTTCAAAAACACATTATATATCAACTAACCTGACTATCACTCGATGGAATATGAAATCCATGTTGAGCAACAAGAGTTTGTAACAGACGATGCAATTCATTTTTATTTTCCTGAGCGCGGCGTCTTTCATACTCGACAACTCTAGAATCAAATCGTTCATCAACCATCTTATTTATCATATCGGACTTCGAAGGAAGCGCTGGATGATTTTTGACCCATTA
>JAFEMH010007066.1:0-103092 GCA_022495995.1 Adenophora triphylla var. japonica
GTGACAACAAGTCACATTAGTAAAGATAGTCACATGGGGAGGGATGCAAAAGTAAGGGAATCACTGGGGAGGCCACACAAGATAAATAAAAGGGAAATATCTTATTCAGATGGACTCTTTTCCATTTTTATCCTTTTTTCCCGTGAATTAGTTATTTTTTTTTTTTTTTTTTTGATACTCAGGTTTCGAGTTTGTCGGATGTAATGCAGACCACTGTAGGGTATCGGCCCACTCGGTATTATCGACGGAGGGAGTAGATTGCGGGATGTCTGCTATGCGGCGGGGTGACCGATGCCGCTATACTCCAGCCCCAGGGAAAATTTTTGAGGGCCGCTCCTACAGAGGCATTTACATCACTCTTCATCACGCTGATTGGGTGCTTCCTAGCTTAGAAGCGGTGCATCACTCTTCTGGACAACAGCAGAATTAGGTACACTCCCATTTCAACTGCTGCCATACTTATTCGAGACTCCCAGTGTGGCGGGGATCACTGAAGCCCGGGAGAGATGCTGTGCTTAAGCTAGCTGTGCACGGATGTTACTTAGTAAGAATTAGTTATTCATCAATATGAATCGTATGTTTAATATACGTCTGATAATAGTTATAATTATGCGTACTTAGTATTTTATTTTGGTAAAGCCTAGACATTGTTCCGAAACGGTTTCGGTTTCGGTTTCGATTTTGGAACCGCGAGTTCTCGGTTTTCAATAATAGCAGGCAGAGTATTCGAACCATATTAATCCGGTTTTAGATTTCGGATTCTATCATAGGATTTCCGATTTGAGTTGCGGTTTCCAGCACTGGTTCCACCGGTTTCATCACCATCTAATTTTTTTTTTTTAAATTCAAACCTCTTAAGACAGTAAAGACAGCTAACTAATACGGTTTTTTTTGTTTTTTCACTTGGCAGGAGTATGTTTTTGGAAAGAATGAGAAGTGGACAAAATTTGGTTAAGTATATTATTAAATATAGAATAAAACAACACTTTACACTACAGAAGTACAAATACTAAATAAATGCAAAATAAATATTACATTTAACTTACCTTGATTAATCGCGGTTCCCAGAAGTTCCGGTTCCTCGGTTCCGGAATCGCCGGTTCCCAATTCAGCATGGTTCCTCGGTTCCCTGATATGGTGAATTCGTATTCGAACCGTTTCAATCCCAGGTTCCAGTTCACGTTCCGGTTCCGGTTCCAGCGATTTCAGGTTCTCGTCGGTTCCGATTCAGGTTCTACACGCCAGGTTCCAGTCGGTTCCGGCTCTGTTGGACATGTCTAGTAAAGCCCGCTCTTGATCTATTTGCACCCCTCGGTTCGGTTTGATTCGGTTTTAGGCTAAAACCGAAATCGAACCGAAAGATATCGGTTTTTGTATTTTAAAACTATTAAGCTTCGATTTTATTCAGTTTCGGTTTTATTCGATTTCGATTTGGTGTCAGTTTGGTTCGGTGTCATTCGATTTCAACAAGATGAGAAGAACATGCATATATTGATGGTTGAATTATGATAGTTACATTATCGCCAGATGAAATTTATTAATCCCTCATTAACAAAGCAAAATGAGAAGATGCAATACTAACCCAGTACTTAAGATTTTCATGACAAATTTAAGTGTTCACACTGCCGCTACAAATAACGGTTTAAACTATCGTAAGCATAATTTTAACTTCAAAGCAAGATGAGAAGATGAAATTAATATATATATTAAAATGACACGTCGTTTTAATAATATCAGTTCGGTTCGATTTTATCGGCTCGATTTTTCATTTGAAGCCAAAATCGAAACCGAAAGTTTCGGTTTTTAAATGGTTAAAACCATTAACATTTCGATTTTGTCGGTTTCGATTTTTTCGGTCCGATTTTCTCGATTTCGGTCCAATTTTTTCGATTTTTCGATTTTGTTGCACACCCACAGATAGTTGCACAAATTAAAAAGAGAATGGGTGATTAAACATGAAATATGATAGATATGACCTTTTTGAATGTGATTTTTTTTTTTTTAATTTTTATATATATATACTCCCTCCGTCCCGATAATTGCTTCACCCTTTTGGGTTGGGCACACAAATTAAGAAAATTGGTGAGTGGAGAAAATATTGTGAATGTAATAGTAAAATAGGAGAGAGAATGAGTGGAGGAAATAGTAAATTTGAAAAATGTTGTGAGTGTAATTATGGTATAAAATAGAGGAGAAGAGAATGAAGTGGGTGGAATAGTAAAGATTCTTTGCCATTTTAGGAAAGGTGAAGCTTTAAACGGGACACCCGTTTTGACAAAAAGTGAAGTTATTAATGGGACGGAGGGAGTATATATCTATAGTATAAATTACACCTGAATGAAAAGTACAATGAATAGTATCAAATGGGTTTTTTTCCCATTTTGCCCTTACTAAACTGTCCTTTCAATTTGCCCTGCCCTTTAAATATTTTTTTAAAAAAAAAAAAAAAAAAAAAAAAAAAATGCGATGTCCTCGGACACGGAACTTACTAGTATATACTCTCTACTGTCCATTCTGAAAAACACTGCTTCTATTTTGGGCGTCCCAGAAGGCTACAAGCCTTACTTGAAACCCTTTCGCTTTAAAATGGCGAAGAATGCTTTCTTTTATTTCCTCAAGTTTAAACATTCTACTCCTCTACGTTATTTTAATACTCACAACATCATTATAATTTACTATTCCCTCCACTCACAATCTCTCCTATTTTACTTTTACACTCATAACATTTATATAATTATTTTTTTTTTCCTTAATCAACATATAGCTTGAACGATAACTTAGGAGTGCGGTTACTAGGCGGGGACGGAGGGGAAGTATATACTCCCTCGCGTCCCGGCGAAGAAACCACAAAATTTGTCAGGCATACGCAAAATAAGAAATGTGATGTAGGAAAGAGAAAAGTTTAAATGTTGTGAGTATGAAAAATTAAATAGGAGAGAGAGAATGAGTGGGAGAGGTGATGTAAGAAAGAGAATGTTGTGAGTGTAAGTAAGTAAAGTAGGAGAGAGAGAATGAGTGGAGAAAATAGTGATTTAAGGTTTCGCTTTTTGGGAAAGTGGCTTTTTAAATGGGACAGCCCCAAAGGGAAATAAGTAAGCTCTCTTTATTTGAGACGGAGAGAGTATATACTAGTAAAAGCCCGACAATGTCCAAATGGAAAATTCGCGAGATGGAGCTGTTCAAATGTAGATAGTGGAGGTGTGATTTATACTATAGATATATATATGTTATTATTATTATTATTAATTTTTTTGTTCTAACAACCTTTTATACGATGACATATAATGATTAATGTTAACCGTCTTAAATTATTTTGGGCCAAAACTTTTTGTTGTTGTTGTTGTTGATGACCTTTTTGAATGCTAACTAGAAATATGCTTCCTAAAAGAATTAAAGTGCATTATGCATTATTATGTGTACGGTTGCACGCTGAATATTCATGCCTACTTGTGCCATTAAAAAAAATATGTACTCTAAATAAAAGTCTGAATTGTTACTAACTAATTCGAAATATGTTCTCTAAAATAAAATAAATAAATAAATAAAATTGAAGTATGTTTTGTAAAAGTATATATTTGGCCCAGAATAAGAGGATATATGAATACAAATTTGACGTGAATGCTTACTTGCAAGTTCTACATATGATTCATCAGAATACAGAATACTTATTCGCACATGATAACAAATGAAATTTGTGCGACATATACATGATTTGTACAAGGATTTAACATGTCCACCGCAATGTTCTAAAAAGTCTTGGCGGATCTTGAAGCGGCGGAGTTGGCACAGCGTCTGGCGGGCCCCAGTTGAGATTAGTCGGGGCCTGGCGAGGCACTAGGCCCAGGCGTTGAAAGAGGGCAGCAGCCGCGCAGGCGGGAAGCTAGAAAGCCCTTAGGGAGTCTTTTAGAACATTTCTTGAGATCCACCGTAATGTTTAATATGACATGAAATATAGGTGGCTAAAGATGAATGAATGTGGATTAATATTATCTTGCAGCATGCTTCGTGCCAATTTTTAAATTGTGTATTTACATAAATATTTAATTTGAGAAATTGTCAAATTAGTAAATAGTACATTTTGATTGAAATAAATATAAAAGAATTACAACACAAGAAAAATAATATTCAATAAAGTAAAATATGTGAGTTATATGCTCTGTGTTTATGTGCAAAATTATGTCAGAATTATGAAAAGATATGCTAATATCACAAATGGAAATGAGAATATAATGTGTAGGAGTACGTTGACCCGCTACATATTTGAGATTTTAAAATGATGAATATTGAAAAATGACGATCCACGATAATATGCTTGAAAATAAATTAACTCGATAGAATGCGAAAGATACTCGTGTGGTTCATTATTTCTCTTATTTAAATAATAGTTACGTAATATATGCTCATTGTGTCAAATAAAAAGAAAATATTATACTTGATTTGTGAATAGCTACCTCATGTATTTTGTAGGTACTACGTCATTAAAAGCATGATAAAGTCGGCTAAGTTATCTCGTGTCGAATTATTAAATCGAGATCACGTACTTAAAACATTGCTCACGTATGAAGTTTACGAATGCAGTTTGCAATCCAAAGTTTTCGTATTCTCTAGCAATCTGAGTTATCAACATTATTTTCTAGTCCGCTAAAGGCCCAGCTTGAAGAATGTTTTCTATATTCAACTCACGTGAAGCCGCCCACATCTTTTCGCAGGACAATAGAGCTTGTTGTCTCAAAACCTAACAGTTCTTTTTAAATACCGCAAGTGAACGGGCTATAGTAATACGACTAATGCAAGAAGCGGGTCGATCCACGAAGACAGGGTTTACTTTGGAATATATTTGCTTTTACTAAGGAATAGAAATGAGATTGGGAGAATATAGTTTGAATTAAGAAAATGATAAAAACATACACAGAAAATACTTTAGTTAAACTCTTATAATACGGAAGCATTCTCGGGATTGGAATTCATATAGTCGTTTATTCATCAATTATTCATGTCTTCGAAAATGTAAATATTCATAAAAATCAAGGATGGTACATTAAGCCTACACTACTTCTCACGATCACGCAAGTAGCGTTTGTATCCTTCATTAATTATGACCTATCTCTCGATGGCCCATAATTAGTAAGAATCCAATGCTTGTAAAGTCTACATACTTTTCATTCAAAGAACACCCCTAGGTGTAAGTGCTCCAATTTGAGCTTGTTAGAATTTTCGTTAGAAAATTAACGAAAGTTATAACATTTCTAACAATTCCTAACAATCCTAACTTTTCTAACAAAGTGAGGGTAAAATGGGCATTGTTATTTAAGGTTAAACCTCAAAAAGAATCTCAAAAAGTAAAACAAAAGGAATAAAACCACAAATAGAAATGGTAGGAACAATAAAGTACATTAATGTGAAATTTCAAAAAGAAATATTCCTCTTGTCCAAAGCTGGAAGTGCATTTAATGAACGATTACTTGTTTGAAGGTCCCATCCGCGCGGATAAGTATGTCATTTCCAGAGGGCTATAAATTGAGCCCTCCGAGTCCACAAAAATAAGGAGCAACAACACCCAATTGCACCGAACCTGCTGGCGAAATATAGAGAGAAAACAGTGAGAATTCTTCAAGAATTGTCACCTTTTTCTCTCAATCTTTCCCAACTCACACTCATCCACTCACTCTCATATTTAAGCCTTAAACACTCATACACTCAAACCAAAAACTCAAGAACACAAGGAAGATTTGTAAACCCTCCTTCTCCTTACCCTAAACTCCAACCATGCATGCATTTGCAAACTACAAAATGTAGTTCTTTCATCTTCTTGCTTTAGATCTAAGAAGATCACCATGGAAAGACCATCTCCATGGATGATCTTCTACAAAGATCAAAATTATTTTCAAGTTCTCTTACTTTCTTGCAAAGAAAACTCATTTTCAAAACCCTAAAAACCATTTTCAAGCATCAAATCTCATTTTCAAAGGGTAAAATCCCCCTTCCCAAGCAAATGAAATGCTTAGTCCTAATGTACCCCAAGGATGGTTTGGTATAGTTGATTCACCACTAAAATGTCTAGTGATCACTAACCAAAACCTAGGGAAATGGGGACAAGCATGGATGCAAAACCCCCCTTAAAATCATATTTTCTCTCTTGGGAAGTTGCTGTCCAGTAGCAATTTTCCCAGACCTCAGTCCATTATCTTAATTTTTGGACACAGATAAATGTGGAATTTGGTGTTGACTACAAAACACTTTTTGTAGCCAACATCCAGATCTTTCCATACATATTTTTACTTTATTTTTTGGGTGAGTAAAACTCCTCTTTTCAAATTTTCTTTCAGAGGCTAGTTCATCAGCTTCTGGGAATCCAGATCTCATATCTGAGGTTTCCAGAAGGTTTTGACCCCTCAAATCTTCTCCAAAATGGAAAATTCCTTCGCACAAATCTTATTTAAGGTGTCTGGAACAACTTTCATTCTCTGAGTTTATCCAGATTATGAAGTTTTAAGACCCTTGAATCCATTTCAAAATCAAAGGTCCACTGCCTTTTTCATTCTGGCAGAAATGGCTCTCAACTTCAAAAGGTCTTTTGAGTACCAAATCTCAATCCAAAAATCTTCCAAAAAATCATGGGATCAGTTTAAAGTCTTAGAAAGATATCCCAATTTTTACTTTTCTGAGTTTCAAATTATTTTGGCCAAAACACACACACACACACACACACAAATGATTTTCAGCTTGGAAGACTCGTTTTACGAGGCATTCCGGGTGCACACTAACGTCCTTCCCGGCGTGTAACATGACCTCCGAACCTAAATCTCTGATCTCGGGCTTTTTTCAAAGTTTTGGCCCTCAAAATTAAAATGGCGTGGCGACTCCGTTTCGTTGATTTTTTCAAACAAAAATGGGAAAATTTTCGGATACACATTCATCACAGTGGCGACTCCGCTGGGGACTAAGCTTTTTTAAAAAAAAAATGGTATTTGGTATATTGGTGGAAACCATTAAACTTCCCGTTATCGCCTCCTAACACGAGTCGGGGATAAATTGTGGTCTAACAATCCCACGTACCGGTATCACCGTTTTCAAAAAAAAGCTTTTGAGGGTCAAGCTTCCGTCCCGGCTTTGAAAATCATTTTTGTGTGTGTATTGATTTTTGCACAATTTTCGTGTTGTTTTGGCCGCCTCGGAGAAAGTCAAAATTTTGGTGTCGGAATAATGTCCCTAGCGTCGGAATTTTCGTGCTTACGTGCTTATGTGCTCATTCAAAAAAAAATTTCAAAAAAAAAAAGGATTTTCAAAAAAAAAAAGAAAAAGGAAAATTTTCAAAAAAAAATCATGCATCATATTTTTTAAGACACATAAAAAATCTCTATTTTACTCGGAAAAAGAATATAGGCTGCTTGCACACTACGCGCACGTGACCGTACCTTTGCACACTACGTCCCTAACCGGGAAATCCTTGTCGCGGTCCGTTTGGTCTTATTACGCCTCTCGGATGAGCACGGGACTACCCAGGCATCCCATGGAGCCTCGTGTCGACCATGCGCTTGTCGTGACACACTTTGTCAGAGACCCGGTTGGTTTTTAGTACGTGCAGTGTGTCATGCCACTGTACGTGTATAGACCTTTCCTTTCAAGCCTTTGTCGGCATACCGACTCAATATCTTTCGGGGACCCTAATCGGTCGAAGTTACGCCGGTTTTCCGCCGCGGACTTTGACCAAGATATTGGCCGGCGCCTTGACTTCGGCTACGGCGGCACAAATTATACAGCGACTCCCGGCATTGACCTTTGAGTCATCAAGGATTAATGAATATTCCATGCCTAATTACGGCTTAGCGACGACAAGTCAAGATCAATTGTGGACGCTTATCGGTCGAATCATGCCGAGCTTTTCGTCGAGCCCTCGGACATGATCTTGACTTTTGACGTCGGCTTTGTCCGTAATTTACATCGAATGCTCGTTAAGACTCGATTACCCGCCGGACTTTTAGGATCGTTTTCTTTCGGTCGGTGGGACCCGCTTGCCCTATAGGACCCTCGCCAGGCTGTCCATCCTGGGAGGTCGAAATACGGGTGGAATACGAGGGGCTTATAGACGTAGTGACGGGGCCCCGATCCGGGATCCCGAGTAGTTTGCGAAAAAGAAGAGCAATCTTTTCCAACCGATTAGGTTAATAAAGCATGTTTTAAGTAAACGTGAACAAATAATCGCATGTTGCATGAGCCCGATGCCCAAACACCTACCCTCCTTCCATTCCCGGACATCGAACCTTCGTGTCCTTTCCCCCTTGACTCCGCACAAAGCTTGGTTTCGGGCACGGGTCACCGTTTGATCGGTTGGGAAGAGTCAGCGCATCGTCGGCTTCACCGTTTGTTCCGACTCACGGGTTTGAGAATGTCTGCATCGGCCGGTAATGATGGGGATAACGTCACTCCGCCTCCGGGACCCCTCGAGACGAGCAACGGTGGAATCGGTTAGCGAACGAGATGAGGTTACGGCGGGAAGCACGGCTAAACGGCCTTATGGAGGCTATTAAGAGTCACGGTGCGGCCGCCGGCCTCAATCCGGATGGCACCTTCACCGTGGAAGAAGACGAGGATGCCAACCCCACTCTCGGTCGCCACGATTACACCGGGATGCCGCCACCCACCTCCTATGGTGCCACTACGAGAACCCGTGCTCCTCGATTTTCGGGTCGGCCGGCTCCCGACCACGAGACCACCGGATCCATGCGGCCAGACGGCACAAATCGGTGGGGGCAAAATCGGTACGGAATGTCTTCTCATGGTTGGGGCTATCTCGGAATGCCACGGCTAATCGGGATCCCGCCTCGGTTCGGAACCGATCAATCCAGGACCTTCACGGCAACGGCCACGGTTCGGAATGCCGCCACAGCTTGGTTACGGGCCACGATCGGGAGCCTCCTCGAGCGGTACTAGTTGTTGCTCCTCACACAAATCCATTCCTCACTCGAGACTTCTATGGGTTGCAAGCCTCCATCCGGTGTCATCCGAATCACCGGGACCGCAGTACCCAGGGTTACACACCTTCACCACGAGCGGCCATGCAATTCAACAATCGGGACGGCGGCCCGCACTCAAGCCTACTTACGGGCCCCACTCTGGAAATCCAAGTTATCCAGGCCACATCGGGGCTGCCTCCACCTACTTTGCCGGTTGAAAATCAACGGCAAGCCGCGAGTTCTATCCTTTTGCTCGAGCTCCTACTCATGCTCCCGAGGGTAACTCGGCCCGGGACGGGTTTTCACCTACGTCCCCGGATCGGCCGTTCCCTCCACCGATCTGCCTCCGGTGGTAGCTCCTCTCTCTAGCTCGGCCACTAGCTTGAATGCCATGGTTCCGCCACAAGACCCTCATCGGCACAGTTCATGGAACAACACAAGGAAATGAAAGCGCGGATCGGCCGGCGCAAGAAATCGCCTTCCGGCCTACGGACCGGACTCCATTGTTCCTCTCTTGCCCCACAAATTCGTGATGCCTAATATGGATCTCTTTGATGGGGCTGCATGCCCGAAAACCCATTTGGACACATATACCTTGGCGATGAAAGCGAAAGGATGTACCAATCGGCGGTTGGGCGACTATTTCGATCTATCCTTGAAGTCCGGTGCCTTAAAGTGGTTCTTCCGTTTGAAACACGAAGCCGGGGCTACATGGGACCAGATTACCAATGCCTTCACGAGAAATATAAGGCCAACTTGGAATGGGAAACAAATAGGGTTGACCTACAAACAACGGTGCGGCGTCTGATGAGAATGTTGGGGACTTTTACAAGCGGTGGAATGCGAAACTCGGTGAAATGGCCATCCCTCCTTCCGAAGAGGAACAAGCTGGACATCTTCCGGTCATGCTTGAAACCACATCGAGAGCCTCCCTCGGTCACTTCCCATACTCGGACTTACGGGCCATGGTTAACTCTGCGGCTAAGTTTGAAAAGGCCTACAATCGGCAGCCAGCTGCTGCACGCCTACGAGATATCGGGCTCCTCCTGCAAACACGCCCTGCTCTGCGAAAGGCAAAGAAATGATTAACTATGCGGGACGGGAATGTAATAACACAACTCCTTTTGCTCCCGGAAAACAGTAGAGCCCGGACCACGGGTCATGAATCTCGAAAACTTTGGAATGCCTACGAATGACATCTTTAGGGGCGGTGAAAGAAGGCTTCTTTGCGGCCTTTGGAGAATTTCCAACCCGGGAATCCGAATGCTCCCGTGGATACTACAAAGTATTGTGCTTTTCATCAAGCTCACGGACATCGGCGACAAGCTGCTTTACTCTGAAAAAGGCAATCCGGGGGCTAATAGAGCAAGGAAAGTTGGAAGGCCCCGAAGGGCCTAACACGATCAAAAATCCGGCCCGAGGAACCATAATCAGAGTGAATATGATTGAATGCGGAGAATCTTCGCATGCCCGGGGAAGATGCGATGAAGGTCCCCAAATACCCGTGGCCAACCTCGTCGAGGATCCACGAATTCGGATTCCCCCTCGGCCTTGAGGATATCGAGCGAATCAACCCATCTTGGTCTCATGTCGGAGACTCCTTGCAAGAATACGAGGCCCGCTATTTTTCGGATGAAAGGAAGGCCAATCTTGAAGAGGCTGGGCATTCCGGTCAAAATATGAGAGGACCATTTACACAAGATGGTTAGAACAATCGAGAAGAATCGAACAAGAAAGCTTCCGGCGAGCGCTGTCTTGGGGCTTATCGTGAAAGAGGCCGAAGAGCATGCGGAGCTAGTACCTCCTGGCTGGCTATTGGAGAAGTCAAATACGACCCGAAGGCGGTGGCGAAGAATCGGAAGGAGGAAGAACCCTTCTACATTCTACACAGTGTTAAATACGTGCCACCTCTCACTCTTCCCCCGCAATTTACGGGAGGAGAAGGCGAGTCACAATTGCCACTTAGGGAATGGGAACATATGACAATTTTTGCGGTGCACGCACCCATATTCCCCAACGGGTTTGATCGGCGTTCCCTCTCGGCGAAATCCCGGTAGTATGGGAAGAAGATTCCGATGACGGCGATGATGATGATGATGACGAGTGAAGAGTCAGCGAGGCCCCGATCCGGAAACAATGCGGAACAATCATGCCGAGAAATGAGCCCATGGGAGCCGGGCACAATGGTTGGTTGTCGGCAAGTGACGATGAAGGACCACCGGAAAATGCAAGTCAAATGCCGTATGGGTGGACCCCCAAGGCGCACCTCGTAAGATGCACGTGCGGTCGATGTCCGGATACTTCGGAGGATGAGGGACCAAAGCCCGCGCCCGGATCCGTACATATCCGAAATCCTAGAACACAACGTTCCTTATAAGAACTGTTGGTGAATGGAAAGGGTTTATTGAAGCAGTCGAGAATGGAGGGTTTCGGCCACCGGAAGATGAAGAATTCGTAAACGTTATCGGATCTTTTTCTTCTTTTCCAAGAACGGATGGCATAACAACCAGTAAGGGTCACGGCCAGGGCCGCTCGGCGCGGCGAGTGCTGCAATCACGAAAAGGGTTATCGATACGAACGTCTCCCCGGTGGCCTTCATACCTATGAATCCACATGACGCCTTTCTAATTGCTCCGGTGCCCGACAATGGACCCGGGTGCTCCTTATTTGGACACGAGATCTATCGAGCTGCTACCTCAAACTCCGAAGAGGAACGTTGCCTATCCTTCACTTGTGGCTGCCCTACTTGCAAGATTGAAAGAAAAAGGATATACGATGAGATGGAGGTGATAGCCATAACTCGTGGGCCATCCAAGGGATGAAATCGAAAAGCCCCGAGTCAGGCAATAGCGACTCTTGTTGCATGATAACTATGAGCAAGGCCGGCCATGAGAGTGAATCGGAGGACGCCCTAGCTCTGTGGGCCATCGAGGGGCAACAACACAACCCCAAACCCAAAGCACGTGACTTGGGAAGCGGTTATAAGGGCCGCCCGGGGAAGGAGCCGATGTACGGCTCGGCCCCTCACTGTCGCTAGACTCCGTCGGGACCGGTGGCCAATAGCGAAAGGGCTCCCAGTTGACCTTAGCGGCATTGAAGAAATCCGGTCAAGAGACGGCCGATGAGGAAGTTAATCTGTTGACCCGATGCAGGCGAGATCTTCCAAGGAAATCCCAAGGCGGATAAGAAGGCCACGAGATCAAGCACCGAAAGAAGATCGCCGCCCCTATGCTAAGGCAGTGAAACTCCAGGACCACGAAAAAGAGGATCCGTGCTCACCCGGTTGAAGCAAACACGAGGCCAACATTTCCCTACGGTCTCTACTCACTTCGTCCTATCCCATGGGCGAAAATTTGGAAGAAAGCACAGCTCGCACTCTAGTGCCTATTGATGCTACTCCCGATGATGTGGTACAGCTAATTGGAAACATCCATTACGGGAATATAATCACTTTCACGAGATCTCGACCTCCCTCAATTTGGGGCTGATCATAACGAGCCTCTCTTCATCACGGTCCAATTGGATGAACGACGCCTCCCTCGGGTCTGGTTGATAATGGGTCCGGAATGAACATTCTTCCGGCAAAGATCATGAGCTTGCTTGATATCAAGACTACGAGACTTGAAGCCTTCCTCCCTCACGGTCAAGCTTACGACTCAACATCTCGGCCGTCCTCGGAGTTGCTACCTTGGACCTCTGGTTTGGACAGAAATTGATACTGTGGAATTCCGGGTTATCGACATCCCGATTACTTTTAATGCCTTATTGGGAAGACCTTGGCTGCACCAGTCGAGGGTCGCCTCAAGCCTCCACCGGTGTGTGAAATTCGTCTCGAATGGGGATCGACGACCATTTACGGGGATTTAGTCACTTTAGAGGGCACGGATACGGGCGGAATACCTATTGGAAATCAAACATGATGAGGAAGGTCTCATGCTAACGGGCTTCACGGTCGAGCCTCCCAAGCCCAAGTGTGCAACATAGATTTGACGGTCACTCGGGATAAAATCCCACCGGTCTTGAAAATGATGAGAAAAATGAGCTATCTACGGCCTCGATGCAGGGAAGCACCAACAAGGAACTCACAAACTCATCGAGGTGAAAGGACGAGAATACTCGCCACGGCACAGGATATGAGGCCTCCTCGGTGGACCTTTGCAAAAGGAAAAAGATTTGAAGGCTGCCACGGGAAGGGTCCCGGTCGACTGACCCTAAATCTCTCCCCTTCGGTCCTAATTTGGTGACTACTTTGTAAAGGGTCCCACACAACCGGGAAACATCACGAGCCCACTCCTACGGCGGGATGGCTAAAGCTACGAGGATAGCCTCAACAAGTTTAGAGGAACCAAGGCTAACCCGGTCCGTAGAATGTTCTGGACCTACCCAAGATACACAGGGCTACCACTACCATGAAGAGTGAGTATACCTTCGGGCGTGCGACACAGTGGAACAGGTTCGAGAAGCTCACAACCACTATTCCCTCGCCCGGGAAGATCCGAAACACTGAATTCGAATTGACGGTGCCAAAAGCTAAGGCCACGGAATTTCCCTCGAGATGATTGGGATGGTGCAGTTATGCGGCAATTGTTCGAAGAAGAAGTCAGTGCCGGACTGATTGATCTCGGCTCGGTCCAAGAGATGATAGCGGCAATTGAGAAAGGAAAACAAAAACGGCCACGGTTCAGAGTCATGAGGCCACCAACGCAAAGCCGCTAAAATTGGGAAAACCTCTCGGGCCCGTCCGCGACCAAGGAGGAAATGATCACCAAGCTTGGATTGGTCCCCGTCCCTTTGTGTCAATCTAGGACAAGTCCTCCCAGTCTCTCTTTGTTAAGATCGAGTCTCTAGGGTCGTCAGATGGCCTTACGCACGAAGACTACGAGTACGTAGCAAGCGCTTGTATTCCTTTTCGTTTTCAATGAAATGACGAACCTTTACGAGTATCCCTTGATTGCCACTTTAACTAATGATGAATTAATTAAAAAAAAAATTTAATAATAATTCATTAGATAAAGAAAGCAGACACATTAAACGAAAAAAAAATCAAACAACAAAAAAAAAAAATCTTTAAGCAGGTTGTCCGGGAAGAGGAAAATCGAGCCCAAGCTGCCAAAGAGATTTTGACGAGTGTGAATTTGGGAACTGCGGAAGAGCCTAAAGAGACGCGGATTGGTCATTTCTTTGAAGGAATCGGAAAGGATGCTCTGCAAAGTCCCACAAAATCCTCAACTCAAGGAAAGTAGCCCTCTTCATCAAAGAGAACATCATATGCGAGATACGGGTTGCCAGTAGAAATCATTTCGAGATAATGGATCCCACTTCGAAGGGGAATGTGAAAAGCTGGCGCGAGAATTCCGAATAACCCGTCACAAGTCATCTCCTTACGGGCCCCAAACCAGCGGAGCCGTCGAAGCGGCAAACAAGACTCTGGAAAATATCATCAGGAAAATGGGTGTCAGGCGGAGATTGGCCGAGAAGTTACACACGGCACTCTGGGGCTACTGAGAACATCGGTCGAACGGCAAGCGGGAAACACCGTTTGCCCTCACATACGGAATGGAAGCCGTACTCCCAATCGAGCTGGAAATACCCTCGCTCAGGTATCTTGTTGGAAAGCCGGATCAACGAGGTCGAATGGCTCCGAGTCGCCATGATGAATTGGCCCTACTAGATGAACGCCGGCGAAGGCCATGGAACACATCCGAGCCTACCAAGGAAGAATGGCGAGCCTTCGACAAGAAAGTAAAGCATCGGGAGATCCGAGAAGGTGATCTCGTTTTGAAAGAAAAGCCCCATCAGTATCAACCCCCTCGGCAAATGGGAGCTGTATGGGTCGGGCCATATGTCGTCCGAGAAGATCTTCTCGGAGGAGCCATGCAACTTGCGGACCTCGACGGGAATCCCTTTGTACACCCGGTGAATGGTGACAAGGCTGCGCGAGATACTACGCGTAAAAAAAAAAAAAAACAAAAAAAAAGAGTGCTAAAGAGTAATACCCAACTAGGTTGAAAACCCGAAAAGGGCGGCCTAGGTAAAAAACGGGGTTGCACCAAAAAAAAAAAACAAAAAAAAAAAACAAAAAAAACAAAAAAAAAAAAAAAAAAAAAAAAAAAAAAAAAAAACAAAAAAAAAACAACAAAAAAAAATCGGGTTGAACTACGAAGACTGAGCTCCTCAAAATGAGGGAACGTAGAGCGGCGGAAACGGTTCGGTCTAAAAGCACAAATAAAAGTCATACTTTGACATCAATACAATTGATCGAGACCATGAAAGCGTCTCGAAAAACTCTAAAGCAATTCAAATATTCATTACAAATTAAAAGCTCTTTGATGAGTCTAAGCCCGATTCATTCCTACAGCGGCAGCTTTGCTAAAAGAAACTAAGATACATAATCAAACTAATGTAGTATGCCATGACAAGAAAGGGATACTCGGAAACCTCGAGTCACTCCAAGCCACTCGTCTTGGCCTCTCCCTCTTCTTCCCCCTTCGAGTCTTCTTTTACGAGCAGGAAAAATGTCGGTCTTCCTCCTACCAAGCTCTGGTATAGGACGGGGATCTATCAAACCGGCCTCTGTCGGGGCCTTAGTAGCCCTAGCGTCATCTCTCATCTCCTGTAGCCTAGGCGGTAGCATAGGAGCCCTCCTCTCCTGTCTCTTGACGTAAGCCTCATAGTCGGTCACGGCGTCTCCGCTCTGTCATGAGGGTTGGCCCTCGCCTCGGCCCTCCTCCTCTCGAAGCTTGATCGGGTCCTCCGCACCCACAATGGCCTCACGCCGTCTCAAAATAGCCACTGAGTCTCTCCCGGATGCCTCTCATACCAATCCAGGTACCAAGTGGTCGGGAACACCGGTCTTGGACGCTTTGAGAATAACCCGAGGAGGAAAGGCATCATACCTCCATGCTCGGGAAAGAAATGGAAACAACGAGGGATCATCCATAGAAGCAGGAGCCACCACCACGGTGGCTATATCATCAAAGTCCCCCAAAGGAACTGCTCCGAGGCCAAAGCGTCTCGAGAACTAAAGCCGGAATATAGAAGCTGGGTGAAAGCCCGGAAGCATGACCACATGGGACCCGTCTGAAGCACTCTGCGAGTCTCCACCCGCCAACAAGGCGCGACCATCGATATCTTCGTGCGGAGACCGGCCATCCAACGCTCCCATGAGCCACGATCATCGAAATCTACAGCAACCCCCTCTGGCAAATGTCGAGGCTTGATCATATCGGGAGTTTCCCGAAGAACCCCCAAACGCTCCATCGGCCACGGGGTCGAGAGGAGCAGGCTGCCCCGTGCATATACCGTCTTCCGTGCTTGACCTATCAAGAGCATGAAAAGTCTCCCCCGGAATCAAAGGAACGACATCTACGCCGGGCGACGGTGAGCAGCTGACATCAGCGAGATCGATGGCAAATCCCAAAGGAATAGACCATGAACGGGTGCCAAACATACAAAGTGCAAAGGCATCCCAATAGGCATCATCCACCAAGCCTAGGCCCCTAAATGCATCGGGAAGGCCGGAAATATCGAAATGATCGGGACCGCGGATCATACCTTGCGCTTCCTCAGGGAAAGATGAAGGAGGACGCACAATCTGTCAACAAAAGAAGCCCCTCGGGCAAAGGAACCGCTATCTCTTCCACCTCAGGACCTCCAAGCAAGGCCCGAAATTCTTCGACGGTCGGAACAATCTCGTTGAAGGAAAGGCAAAAGACATGCCTTCTAGTGTCCCAAAATGAGGAAGAAGCCCTCAAAAGCTCATAATCCGGAATCAATTCCTTGAGAGACCATAAGCACTTCACCTTGTACCTTTCTTCAAAGAAGGACCTCCTCTCATGCATAATCTCCAGGGACCAATCCTTGAACTTGTTGAAGAATGACATTTGGGATTCTTGGGACAATTTTGATGGAGCTTTTCTAAAGTTTTCCATGGTTTTTCTCTCTTTCTCCCGAAAATGGCTGTTTGAATTTGGAGGTTGAAGAGGATATTTGAATTTGAAATAAAGTGAGACCGGATACTGAAGCAAAATTAAAGGACAATGTCGGATGCGGGACCCCATCCGCGCGGACATGATTGCTTTCCATCGAGAAAAATCTGCAACGGTCCAAGTGCTACACCAAAAGAGGAATATTCCGTCCCGGTTGCTCGAAACACATTGCAAAAAAAAAACCTCCCAAACCGGTCCATATACCAAACACCCTTGCAAAAAAAAAAAAAAAACCAAGGCTCATGCAACACTTTGCATTCATCTTGCATTGCATTCATAAAATAAAATCCTAAATTATTACATTCCAAAAAAAAAAAAGAGTGTGCATAAAAAAAAAAAAAAAACAAACAAACATCAATAAAATCCTAAATTATTACATCCCAAAAAAAAAAAGAAAAAAAAAATGTGCATAAATTTGTACAAATCTCAATCTCAATCTCAAATCTCAAAAAAAAAAAAATCAATCGGAGTCTCTAGCGCCCGATGTACGCCCCGGCCCCTCTTGCGACTCGGGCCCGCCTCCTCGGGAGCCACTGAAAATCTCGGGCTCGAGAATCGTCCTCGTCTCCGAGAAAGAGGCTCGTCGGGACCAGCCGGCACGCTACGATAGGGCAAGCGAGATCTGCGAAAAAATCGTATCCGAAGGTGAAGGCGTCGGACTCACTGGACGTACGAAGACGACCCGCCATCTTTGCCATACGTGTCCACTGCCCGTGTGGATCCCGAGAATGACGTGATCCGAAGGCGGCACCGCGCGGGGATCAAGGAGAGGAGACGAGAGGAGTCTACTGAAGAAGTCTACGGCGAATAGGGAAGCCTCCCGTCGACGGGCGCCGGCCGTGGTCGCCTCGCTCTAGCACGAGGAGCCCCCGCAGCGACCATCCTCCTGATGAATCTCTTGGCTCCGATCACTTGCTTCGTCGGCTTCTCGACGACCACCTCCAGCTGCACAAAAGCAAAGCGTCAAAAAAAAAAGTGATGCTAAAGATGATGAAACAAAAAAAGAAAGAAGGCGAAAAGCGTAAAAGCCATACCTTCATGCCGGACGAGGCGGAAAGCTCGTGGAAGCCGCTCGGGCGAGGATCTGCACCCTCAATCGGACCCCATCTGGATATATGAAAAATCCGTCCGAGGTACCGCGGGATCCCAAGCCCCTCTCTATCCAGGACACTGAGGCATCCTCGGCCTCCTCAAGACGAATGTCGCATATGGCTCGGTCGCCACGAAATCCGAGAAGTCTTTGGCCAGGCTCGGTAATCATCCCAGTCACGGACCGATCACTCGGAGTGCATCATATCGGCGGGAGGCTCCACCGGTGTCCTCGGCGAGTTCACGCCATGGCGCGTCACCCTCTCTCCCGAGATAATATGCATCGCGAGGTCGGACCTCTCGAGAATCCTCCCATTGCACGGTCAAATCTCGGCGCCCTTCGAGTGCGCCACCTCGAAGCGATCCCGGGGGAAGAATATCATCCCC
The DNA here is from genome assembly GCA_022495995.1 of Adenophora triphylla var. japonica. NCBI lineage: Eukaryota > Viridiplantae > Streptophyta > Magnoliopsida > Asterales > Campanulaceae > Adenophora > Adenophora triphylla. The sequence continues at coordinate 18,419 of JAFEMH010007066.1, forward strand.
TCATCTGTCTCGGCCTCCGTCGAAGGAAGGCAATCCGCGTACTGACGAGTCGTACGCCCCACAGAGCTTATCTTCTCCCGGGCATGCTTGGACCAAGGCTGCATGGCCGGATACGCCCGGCGTACTCCGCCAGTGTCGCCACATCGTGACGATGGAAAAACTCCAACGCCCATACTGCGAAAGGTAAAAATCCAATCAATCCGGTGCAAAGAAAAGTGTGTGCTCAAAAAAAAAAAAAGAGAGGGAAAGCAAAAGAGAGCTTATACCTCCGGGGCAAACTCAAAGCGGTACAAGGAGCTCACGGCCTTCGTGTACCTATCGAGAGCAAAGTAAAGCTCTGCCCGGCCCGGCCTCTCCCCACGAGACATCTCAGGCCGTCTCCATGTCCTCCAAGGACCTCGGCAAGGCAAAGGCTGCCGTCCCCTCGGCATGCCCAAAGGGTGCTCGAAAAGGCAAACCACAAGAAGGCCACTAGCGATGCGCTCGGCGCCTATCCTCTCCTCCCGGCCTCGTAACTCACGATGGTCTCCACAATCTTACCGTAGACCACGGCATACTCCATCCCCATCCCCTTTTTGGGAATAGGGAAAATCCCGAAGAGCACAGTAGATCCGCATCGGCTGTAGCCATCCCGCCACTCAATCTTTGCGTCCATTAAAGGACAGGCCCGTGATCGCGAGCGTAATCGGAGGGCGTAACCGTAGCCTCGCCCCGGAAGAAGTGAAAGGTGTGGGTCGCGTCCCACAATCTTTGCGCCAAAGCAAACATCGAGCCCTTGCTCTTAGGGAACTTGACCGGTCCCCTCAAGCACTCAACAAACTCCCAGCCCCGTCTCGACAACAATGCGTCTCGGACTCGGCAAAGCTCCTCGGCCCGCATTCGGAAGCCGGTCCCACAAGTCAACCACGGACTCCACTGATCCTCGAGTCTTCATTTTGTTCAGCTGCTCCGTCACAAAACGGTTTCCGCCCTGCAAAAAAAAAAAAAAGAGAGAAAATGTCAAAAAATTGCATTTGCATTTGCACAAAAAAAAAAAGCATACACATGCATTAAAAAAAAAAAAAAAAAAAAAAAAAAAAATTTCGGCAGCATAACGGCATGCAATAGACATAGCCCCATTTTTCCCACAGAAAAGACAATCTTCAACAAATCCCATTCAACAATTTTCAATAAAAGAAAATGCATACATGCATATCCTACAAGAAGTCGACGGAAATAAAAACTCCGTCCCATTTTCAAAAAAAAAAAATGCATACATGCATATCATCCATCTTACATGCAACGGGAGGAAAAATCCGTCCCACTTTTCAAAAAAAATATATCCTAAACATACATACATCTCATATTGGCAAAATGCCCATTCTTTCCAAACAAAATGCATGCATATCAATATTCAAATTTCAAAAAAAAAAATCAACATCACAATTTTCGAATTTTCACATGCAATTTTCGAATTTACAAAAAAAAAATAATGGCGAAAAGGCCAATTCTTTCTCCAAGCAAAATGCATATTTTGGGATACCCACATAATCATTGCAACATGCAAAGCATCAAAATCAAGATTCAAAGCCAAGAATATCAATCATTCAAATTTTCAAAAAAAAAAATTTCAAAAATCACCCAAAATTCAAATTTCAAACAAGAAATCAACAAAGGGATCAAAGGGTTTCGAAGTATACCGTTCGGAGACTCGGATCGGTGGCCCAATGTTGCCAAGCATCGGGGTATGGCTCCTCCGCAATCGATTGCGAAAGGGTGTAATGCCTCCTCATTCGGACGAGCTCCAATCGTCTCTCCGCCACCGGGCCACGTCCTTGGCCTTGAAAAGCACCTTCCCCGTGTTCCATTGCTCGAAAATCGAAAGAAATCGGAAGATTTTCAAGCTTTTTGAGCAACAATGGCTTCCTTCTCTCGGTTTCTCTCTCTCTCTCTCGGATTTTCAAAAAACTGAATGGGGAAGGAGAAGGGCGTTGGCCCTCATTAATACCACCCTGGTTTCAAACCCTCTCCGCGCGGACGGGATTGCAAGGGTCAAAATGACCCTTTTGCCCCTTAAAATTCCGGGACTCTGCAATTCGGTCCCAACTTGACGAGTTAACCAAAGTTAACCAAAGTCGGCCCCTTGTCAAGAAAATCATTCCGGCGGTCAAACGTAAGACCGAGTGCCCCGAGAAAGATAACGAGATCCGTATCTTTCATCAAAATCATTCCGGCGGTCAAACGTAAGACCGAGTGCCCGAGAAAGATAACGAGATCCGTATCTTTCATCAAAATCATCCGGCGGTCAAACGTAAGACCGAGTGCCCGAGAAAGATAACGAGATCCCGTATCTTTCATCAAAATCATTCCCGTGATCAAACGTAAGACCGAGTGCCCCGAGAAAGATAACGGATCCCGTATCTTTCATCAAAATCATTCCCGGCGGTCAAACGTAAGACCGAGTGCCCCAGAAAGATAACGAGATCCCGTATCTTTCATCAAAATCATCCCGGCGGTCAAACGTAAGACCGATCTCCCGAGAAAGATAACGGATCCGTATCTTTCATCAAAATCATTCCGGCGGTCAAGCGTAAGACCGAGTGCCGAGAAAGATAACGAGATCCCGTATCTTTCATCAAAATCATTCCGGCGGTAAAACGTAAGACCGAGTGCCCGAGAAAGATAACGGATCCGTATCTTTCATCAAAATCCTTCCGGCGGTAAAACGTAAGACCGAGTCTCCCGAGAAAGATAACGAGATCCCGTATCTTTCATCAAAATCTTCCCGGCGGTCAAACGTAAGACCGAGTGCCGAGAAAGATAACGAGATCCCGTATCTTTCATCAAAATCATTCCGGCGGTCAAACGTAAGACCGATTGCCCGAGAAAGATAACGAGATCCCGTATCTTTCATCAAAATCTTCCGGCGGTCAAACGTAAGACCGATTTCCCGAGAAAGATAACGAGATCCGTATCTTTCATCAAAATCTTCCCGCGGTCAAACGTAAGACCGAGTGCCCGAGAAAGATAACGAGATCCCGTATCTTTCATCAAAATCATTCCGGCGGTCAAACGTAAGACCGATTTCCCGAGAAAGATAACGAGATCCGTATCTTTCATCAAAATCTTCCCGGCGGTCAAACGTAAGACCGAGTGTCCCGAGAAAGATAACGAGATCCCGTATCTTTCATCAAAATCTTCCCGGCGGTCAAACGTAAGACCGATCTCCCGAGAAAGATAACGAGATCCAGTATCTTTCATCAAAATCATTCCCGGCGAGAAACGTAAGACCGAGTGCCCCGAGAAAGATAACGAGATCTCGTATCTTTCATCAAAATCATTCCCGACGGTCAAACGTAAGACCGATCTCCCGAGAAAGATAACGAGATCCGTATCTTTCATCAAAATCTTCCGGCGGTCAAACGTAAGACCGATCTCCCAGAAGATAACGGATCTCGTATCTTTCATCAAAATCACCTCAGCGTAAGACGATTTCCCGAAAGATAACGAGATCCGTATCTTTCATCAAAATCTTCCACGCTGCGTACGAAAGACCGATTTCCCATAGATTTTACGTGATTTTCCCCGGCTAACAAAATCCCGGCCAAAGTTAACGGAATCCCAAAAGCCAACGGAATCTCGAGTAGTACTCGAACTACGAAAGGGCTTGATTCCCACTAGGGATACGTAGGTAGCCTATCATTAGGAATCCGGCCCTCGACCAAAACGGTCACCCTCTCCTTCGGCGGCGAGCACGAAAGGCCATTTCAAATTAAGGTCCGAGGCGCCTAAAAGCCATTCATCAAATTAAGGTCGAGGCGCCTAAAAAGCCATCATCATTCAAGGTCGAGGCACCTAAAAGCCATCATCATCAAGGTCCGAGGCACCTAAAACGCCATCTCCAAGGTTCGAGGCACCTAAAACGCCATCTCCAAGGTTCGAGGCACCTAAACGCCATCTCAAGGTTTGAGGCACCTAAGACGCTATCACTAGAAAGCGATAAATCGCAATCATCCCCCAGGAGACCGAAAATGGTCATTCCTATCCCCGGCGGAGCGGATACCCATCGGACAGAAAATGGTCATCTCTTATCCCAGAGTTTCTTTCCGGCAACCATTGCGAACTCGCTCATCGGGTTCGAGGCACCTAAAACGCCATCATCTCCGGGGTCAAAGACCCGAACTACGGACGCTTGATTCCCATTCGGGATACGTAGGTAGCCTATCGCTAGGTTCGGCCACCCGATCACTCGATCATCCCGCCAAATATGGAGCCTTACTCTTATCGACGACCCGCTTCCTTGAAGCGCCGTCGCCGAGGGGCTCTTGTAAGTGCTCCAATTTGAGCTTGTTAGAATTTTCGTTAGAAAATTAACGAAAGTTATAACATTTCTAACAATTCCTAACAATCCTAACTTTTCTAACAAAGTGAGGGTAAAATGGGCATTGTTATTTAAGGTTAAACCTCAAAAAGAATCTCAAAAAGTAAAACAAAAGGAATAAAACCACAAATAGAAATGGTGGAAACAATAAAGCGGTTGTTAATTTGAAATTTCAAAAGAAATATTCCTCTTGTCCAAAGTTTGGGCTGCATTTAATGAACGATGCACGCTCGAAGGATCCTATCCGCGCGGATAGGTTTGCATCATTTCGAGAGGGCTATAAATTGAGCCCTCCGAGTCACAAAAATAAGGAGCAACAACACCAATTGCACCGAACCTGCTGGCGAAATATAGAGAGAAAACGGTGAGAATTCTTCAAGAATTGTCACCTTTTTCTCTCAATCTTTCCCAACTCACACTCATCCACTCACTCTCATATTCAAGCCTTAAACACTCATACACTCAAGCCAAAAACTCAAGAACACAAGGAAGATTGGTAAACCCTCCTTCTCCTTACCCTAAACTCCAACCATGCATGCATTTGCAAACTACAAAATGTAGTTCTTTCATCTTCTTGCTTTAGATCTAAGAAGATCACCATGGAAGACCATCTCCATGGATGATCTTCTACAAAGATCAAAATTATTTTCAAGTTCTCTTACTTTCTTGCAAAGAAAACTCATTTTCAAAACCCTAAAAACCATTTTCAAGCATCAAATCTCATTTTCAAAGGATAAAAATCCCTTCCCAAGCAAATGAAATGCTTAGTCCTAATGTACCCCAAGGATGGTTTGGTATAGTTGATTCACCACTAAAATGTCAAGTGATAACTAACCAAAACCTAGGGAAATGGGGACAAGCATGGATGCAAAACCCCCCTTTAAATCATATTTTCTCTCTTGGGAAGTTGCTGTCCAGTAGCAATTTTCCCAGACCTCAGTCCATGGTCTTAATTTTTGGACACAGATAAATGTGGAATTTGGTGTTGACTACAAAACACTTTTTGTAGCCAACATCCAGATCTTTCCATACATATTTTTACTTTATTTTTGGGTGAGTAAAACTCCTCTTTTCAAATTTTCTTTCAGAGGCTAGTTCATCAGCTTCTGGGAATCCAGATCTCATATCTGAGGTTTCCAGAAGGTTTTGACCCCTCAAATCTTCTCCAAAATGGAAAATTCCTTCGCACAAATCTTATTTAAGGTGTCTGGAACAACTTTCATTCTCTGAGTTTATCCAGATTATGAAGTTTTAAGACCCTTGAATCCATTTCAAAATCAAAGGTCCACTGCCTTTTTCATTCTGGCAGAAATGGCTCTCAACTTCAAAAGGTCTTTTGAGTACCAAATCTCAATCCAAAAATCTTCCAAAAAATCATGGGATCAGTTTAAAGTCTTAAAAAGATATCCCAATTTTTACTTTTCTGAGTTTCAAATTATTTTGGCCAAAAAACACACACACACACACACAAATGATTTTCAGCTTGGAAGACTCGTTTTACGAGGCATTCCGGGTGCACACTAACGTCCTTCCCGGCGTGTAACATGACCTCCGAACCTAAATCTCTGATCTCGGGCTTTTTTCAAAGTTTTGGCCCTCAAAATAAAAATGGCGTGGCGACTCCGTTTCGTTGATTTTTTCAAGTAAAAATGGGAAAATTTTCGGATGCACATCATCACACTAGGCCATTAAACTACTCTCGTGATTCAATCGAAACCCGGTTTACTTCATAGAGCAATTAAATCATGTAAACAACTCCTTCTAACTCGATTAACTAGGGTTCAATATCAATAGAATACGATTGTAGGCGTTTTAAGAATAATATGAAGAAATTGTTTTAAGATGAAAATGTCATAAATCAAGGACGATACGCTAAGTTGTGCTAACTAATCATGGGTGAAGGTCTAGCACATGTATTTTAAGACTACACGGCCTATCTCTTGAGGTTTCGTTAATGGTATTCCCGCCTGTCACGAGCGGGCAACTCAGCTTACCTCTCAAGGGATCCATATAAGCCAAAATCCGTTAAGTTTGAGTTATTCTCACGTGTTTTCCACTAAAGGTGTTGGGTTTTACGGGTCCATGCGCAGCGGAATTAAGCATTAAAACATAAAACCCAAGAAGCCCTAGGATCCGTTCTATACAATTAATTTAAATTCCTATGAGATAGAATTAAACCAACCTTGAAACGCTTTCCGGTCTTGAGCTATCGAACGATTTTGATTATGTGATATCGAATCACAAACTTCGTTCTTCAACTTGCTTGAACTCTAGGCCTTGATCGATGAACGAGCGAAGACCCTCTTTCGGTATCCACACCTTTGAATGAACCAAGAACGATTTCTTGATGATTGCTAGATCATAAAACTTGAAGAATATTGAGAATTATGTTGTGATTTTCTTTTCAGAATTTCGGCTAGCTAATTAGGGTTGACAGACTGTTATATTATACTACTTTAGCATTAATTTTTGTTTCCTAATCAAATTAGGAAACTAGTACAAAACGCTCTACGGGCCTATTAAAGTGTCGCGCGGTATATTAAGCCATTGGCTTAATATGTCGCGTGGCATCTCTCTTAAGCCACATCAGGATTCTCTCAATCATTCTTCCTCTGGTTTATTCAATTCATTCTAGTTGTGTGTGACCCAATAGAATTGTATTATGTTGGCAATGAGCTCGATCAAATCGACCCTCATAAAACATAAGCGGACTCTAACAAGCCATTATGTCTACCCAAATAATATAACGTAAGAGTTAATGTTTCCAATGGTGCACTTCCATTTCTCCCTTTGTCTCACGATGCTATATTGAACACAAGTCATGGTCCATGTCAACTTGTACTTTTTCAATGCTTTCTCGATCTTGAGTATAATGATAATCCAATCGCATTTGGGTATGGCCATACACTTTCATCATTATCACTCATCGAGGGGCCCAAGCAAAACATCTCTCTTTCGAGGGACAAATTCCATCTTGACTTATCATCCTTCCCATCATGAATCCGATCATGCCAAAGTTAGACTTTATAGATATCGTGTTAAGATATCATTTGACTAAAATCAAACATGACTTTCACCATATGTAAGGTCATGATAATCTCAGGTCTAGGGACTAAATGAAGTGACCATATGAGATTTAATTATGACATTTGACCATGACATAAATCTCATACGGGTCAAGTCCAGTCACTTGTTCTCTAACAAGTACACATAAATTTAATGTGCATCTCTATGCATATAATCATCATATGATTATCCATTAACATTTATACTAACTACTCTCTTAATAATTAGGGACGGAGATTATTACAGACAAATATGCAAAACATATAATAATCAAATAATAAACTTTTCCATATAATAATAAACAATGTCAACACATAAGTCTATCAACCATAGGCCTAGGGCATAACACTAACAATATCTGCTTTACCTCTTGTAAAACCATATTCAAGTAAGAAAGAGGTTAAGCAACCATACCACGCACGTGGAGCTTGTTTCAAGTCATATAAGGCTTTATCAAGTCTATATACGTGATTTGGTAGATGAGGATCTTCAAATCCTTTTGGTTGTTCAACATAAATTTCTTCTTTTAAATAACCATTTAAAAAGGCAGCTTTAACATCCATTTAAAACAAGGTAATTTTTAGATAACAAGATATTGCCAAAAGGAGTCTTATGGATTCTATTCTAGCAACGGGAGCAAAGGTCTCATCAAAGTCAACACCTTCAATTTGGGTGTAACCTTGAGCTACGAGATGAGCTTTGTTCCTAACAATATTTCCTTGCTCGTTAGATTTATTTTTGAAAATCCATTTTGTACCAATTACATTAGTGTTAATGGGACGTGGTACTAAACACCAAACTTCATTACGAGCAAATTGTTCAAGTTCCTCTTGTATGACATGTATCCAAAAATTATCTTTTAAAGCTTCATAAATATTTTTGGATTCTAAAGAGGAAACAAAACAGGAATATTTTACCTTATGGTATGTGGTGGACATGCACACATACCTCACCATTTTACGGTTACTAAAGGGCTCATTATTCCTTGTTCGTACCCCTTCATTTGCTTCTCCAATAATCTGAGAAGAAGGATGATCTCTTCTGATCCTAGCTGGTGAATCCCTTCTCAAATCATCATGCACATAAGCATCATCATCAGACTGTTCATCATTTTCAGTTGCTGGACTGGTCTTAGGTGATACCGGAGATGCTATCCCTTCAGTGGCAACACTCTGGTCAGCACCCGTGGTATCACTTGCTTGATTTTGTTCCTCCAGCTCTTCCAACAATATCAATGGAGATTCATGTACTCCATCACCTGTAACACTTTCCAAGTCATCAAAAACAACGTTAACTGATTCTTGAATGGTTCTTAACCTAAGGTTATAAACCCTATATGCTCGACTATCCTGAGCATACCCAAGAAATATAGCCTTATCACTTTTAGAGTCAAATTTGGCTAAGTAATCCCGATCATTTAAAAAAACACACACACACCCAAACGTATGAAAATAATGAACTTTTGGTATCCTACCATTCAAAATTTCATAAGGTGTCATTGTAGTATCGGGTCTTAGAAAAACTCTATTGGCTGTATGACAAGCCGTGTTTAAGGCCTCAGCCCAAAATCTTTTTGAAATTCGTTTTGAGAACAACATCACACGTGACATTTCAAGTAAGGTCCTATTTTTCCTTTCAGCCACCCCATTTTGTTGAGGTGTTTTAGGAGCAGAAAACTCATATTTAATTCCTTTTAATTCACAAAAAGTTAAAAACAATGAATTATCAAACTCCGCTCCATGATCAGACCTTATTCGCATGATAAGAGCACAAAACATGTTTTTGATTTTAGCATGTAAGATCTTAGACTTTTCAAAAGTTTTTGATTTTTCTTTCAAAAAATACATCCAAGTAAATCTAGAAAAAGCATCAACTATGACAAAAGTATATCTCTTACCTCCTAAACTGTCTACCTCAACTGGACCCATTAAATCCATATGCATAAATTGGAAACAATGAGTTGTCCCAAAATACTCCTCATTGTGTTGGCTAGCACTATGGGCAACACGTGTCTGTTTACCTTTGAGACAATCTTCACATATGCTTTTCTTACTTATGTTCAGACTAGGTATACCACTTATAGCTTCAGCCTTAATGAGTTTCACAATGTTTCGAAAATGAACATGACCCAATTTTTGATGCCACAAGGTAGCATCATCAACTCTCACAGAATGACACACTTGTTTATCCCCAACAAGATAACAGTTATTACTTGACCTAGTACCAGTCATAACACAGTTATTGATACAATAAAAAACTTCACAAGTGTTTTTATTGAATTTCACTTCAAGATTGTCATCACAAAGTTGGCTAATACTAATTAAATTAGTTACAAGTTCATCAACATGCAAAACATTTTTCAAAGCAGAAAATTCAGGTATATTTAAAATGCCTTTTCCTACTATATTACTCTTGCCACCACCACCATATGTAACACTACCACCTTGAATTGGTTCATATTCTTTTAAAAACATTTTTGTTCCTGTCATGTGACGAGAACAACCACTATCAAAATACCATGAACCTTCAACATTAGTTTTTAAGGCAGTGTACACAACATCACACCTCATATTAGACTTAGGTTTCCACACTTTCCTACTTTGATAATTTCTCTTCTGACTGCCAGTGATATCTGACGTGCTAGGCAACACTTCAGGTAGCACTGTCGAACTGGACTGTTTCTTTAAAAGAGTTTTACAATCATTTTTCAAATGTCCAGTAGAGTAACAGTAGTTACATATTTTAACATTGTCAGAAGGCTTATCAGAAGACATTAGTTCGACATTGTCTCTATCTTTAGCAAAAACTAATTTATCTTCCTTATTAGCCAAAGTAGATGTAATAGCATTTAAGGACTCTTGAAAACCCATACCTGCCTTGAGTGGTTTGCTCAACCCAAGAATTTTATCCAGTTTGGAAGAACTCGTGTTGAGTTTCTTAAATGTGGCCTCAGCTAGAGTAAGCTTGGCCTTGACTTTGTCCAGCTCCACATCCTTTTTTGTGAGTTGAACTTCCAATCTAGTCAAGCCATAAAAAAATCAGTCAGATCTTGAACCTCTTTGGACAGAGATACCACCTTCTTGTTCTCTTTCTTCCATTCATCAACCAATTCTTTGCAAAGGTTCTTAAGACCGCAAATGAGTTCATCCTTGCTAAACTTCTTACTTTGTTCATCCTCTTGTGAACAACCTTCATCCATGTTAACAGAACCCACAAGACAAATAGCATTTATCAAATTAAATTTTGTATACCTGTTGGGTGATATCTCAGGTGCTATCCCAATTTGGATATCACTGACAGAGTCCGTGTCACAGTTTGTGACCACCATTGCTGTTTGATCTGAATCCTCAGATTGATTGGTCTCCTCATCTTCATTGTCACTGAGGGAAACCCATAGGTTCTTACCCATCTTCCTTAGAGTGTTAGCACACTCGTTTGAGTAATGACCCCACCCAGAGCTTGCGTGACATTGGATTAATTCAAGGTACTTTGGATCAGATCTAGATTGATCTGATGATGCTCTCCTTATGGGACCACCTTTCTGAGTAGATGGAAATGTCCTCTTCGGCATTGAATTGTACACCTTGGTTTGTTGCTCTTTAGCTTTAACCTGCACATTTTCTTTGTTAAACTTTCGTAACATAGAATTATATTTCCTAGAAAGCAAGGCAACACTAGCATCTTCACCTAATTCCTAAAAAATTTCATCATCCTCATCAGTTGGTAAACTAGAGGATTGAACTTTTAAAGCAACACTCTTGCCTTTAGAAGCTTCACTTTGCTCAGCAAGGTTTGACTCAAATTTTTTTAAAATGCTCATTAAGGAATTGATATCCATAGTAGAAAGGTTGTGTGCCTCTTCTATAGATGAAACCTTCATATTAAAATGCTTAGGGAGAGTTCTAATAGCCTTTCAAAACCAATTGTTTATTTGTAAAAGGTTCACCTAAAATTTGACACTCATTAGCAATGTCAAATAATTTTTCAAAATAAGAGGAAATGGTATCATTTTCACCCATTCTCAACCTTTCAAATTTGCTAGTAAGACCTCTAAGTTTGTTTTCACGCACACTAGAATCACCTTCACAAAACCTTTGTAAAATATCCCAAGATTCTTTAGCTGTGGAACTATTTTGAACAAGTTTAAAAATGTGCATGTCAACCCACTCAAAAATAGGATTAAGAGCTTTCTCATTATAGTTAGATAGGGTGATCTCTTCGTTAGTCCACTCGGTGTCAGGTTTAACCTGGATGTCACCATCCTCATCTGGAGGTAAAAGTGGAAGAGAGTATCCATTAACTATAGATCGCCAAGCTCGAAGATCAATTTATTTGATATGCGAGCAAAAACAGATCTTCCAATATGCATAATTCGAAACATCTAAAACAGGAAGATGTTTTTTGTTTGGATTTGCAGGATCATAAGCCATGACACCTAGACCAAGCACTTAGTATCGTCAAGTGACTAGCTCTTATACCAATTGAAATTGTCACGGTCAGAATCACAAGTGATATCCAAGGTGATAACAGCACCAACGATAGCACTTGAGATAGCACACACACACACTTCGAAAATAAAAATAATTTTGTAAAGAGGTTGCAGCGGAATAATAACATCAAAATTGTTTTTCTCAAGTTATATAAATAATATAACTTGGGGATGCCTCTTAGGCAAGACTTTATAATCACTATGAATAATGAATTTACAAAGCCGAAATGTTCCCTATGGCTATAACAATATGAGCTCTATGGAACAAGAGATAAAGAATGAAATCCAATCCTAGCCTACACACAACTTGATACCAAGGTAATCAAGTACGTAATTACAAGGGAGGATGGATGAAAAGAACAAAACAAATAACTCTATCTCTCTATGCTTCGAATATGTGTTTAAATGACAAATATTGACATATCTTGGTGTGTCTTCAAATGCATCCTTCCAAGCATATTTATAGTCTTCAATTACTTGAAGGCTACTCAAATAAACAACCTTGGGACTGCCTTGGTCGTTGAGGGAGAGTGGGGAAGTGGTTGGAGTGTTCCTCAATTTAAGCACCCACTTTCCTTCAAAATAGCAACCGTGTTATTTGATCACCAAGTCCAAGATTTAACTCCTTGTACTCCCTAGCTTTATCCATGTTGTACTCTCTTTGAATCAGCAACAAACCCTTTGAATAAGTCTTCCCACGTTTTTAATGTTTGCTAACTCAAAGAAGGTCTTGGACGGTTTATGCATAAAATGTTATTTATGCATAAATCTTTTTTTAAAAAAATTCCCATGTTTCTAGCTCATTCTCCAATCATATTGCAACCTGAAATATGGACATACACCATAGACTATACAGATTATATTAGCACATTAGTCCATTAATTAATAAATAAGAAATGTATAACTATGTAAATTCCAGTACAGGAAATCATCTGTGATATCATCTGGAATATGAGAAATCATCTACGATATCATCTGCAATTTATACTAACAAAATTTAATTGCGAACGCTCAAACACCAACTTTTTCGACCGAAAACAAATTTGCCAGGCGAAAATCTACCAGATCCAGTCGAAACAGTGACAATCAATTGGAGCAGTGCTTTTCCAGTCAAAAAATAAGAATTATCCGGCGGAAATAGGGCTCAGGCGAGAAGTTTTCAGGCTAAACAATGGGCGTTTGAATCGATTCCCGGCAATGGAACCAAACCGATGATGCCAAAAAGTCGAATCAGCCCAAATCCAAGCGATAGGTTGTACTCCGGCGATTGAATAGCCTGAAAATAAGACATAAAATGAAAACTAAGCCGGGGCTTCACCGGCGAAGGGCCCTCTGGCGTGAGAGTAAGTTCACTGTTTAGATATAGAAATCAAATTGACAGAGCTTTTAGTAAAAAAGATAACGTACCATAATATGGAAATAATGGCTTGTATTTATAGTGATGGATAGGTAGAATCCATATTGAGCTTGGACTGCTAAGAGATAAGGTATAATCCTAGGAGGATTATATCAGTTGGAGAGTCCTTATTTGACTAGAATTGATATAGGAGGTGGTTACAATTCTGATAAGATTGTAACTGTTTATTGTCCTTGTTGGAATAGGATTGATAAACTGCCATGGCGGGGAGTCCCTCCTCGTCATCGTCACTTAGTCAGTTTATGATGAGCCGGGGAAGGATGAGATGATAGCTGAAGAGCTTGATGAGACAGCCGAGAAAGCCTCCTCGTCGCCAAGGGAGGGAACCTCGGCCTTTGAGGGGAGTCTCCTCGGTCCGTGAACTGGGCCTTGGTCATTTAGTCTGTTTTGGGCCTTGATCGGCCTAGGTAATGCCGAGCTAGATAATACGAGGAAGCCCAGGTTCTTACCTCGTAGCTGAGACTTGATGGATTATGTTTAGGGCCCAATCCACTTAGGCCTTGTCCGGACTAGCCCATATTTGTACTTAGATTTATACAGTTAATGTGTGTAAGTGCTCCAATTTGAGTTGTTAGTATTTTCGTTAGAAAATTAACGAAAGCCCTAACATTTCTAACAATTCCTAACTTTTCTAACAAAACAAGGGTAAAGTAGGCATTGCTATTTAAGGTTAAACCAAGAAAAGAATCTTAAAAAGAAAAGAAATTGTAAAAAACCCAAATTAGCAAGCTGAAAAACAGCAACCAGTTTGAATATTTTGAAAATATTCCTTGTGTCCAAAGCCTGCAGCTGTAATTAATGAACAGTGCACGCTGAGGTTCCTATCCGCGCGGATGACTCTGTAATTTTCAGAGGTCTATAAATTGAGCCCTTCAGTCACAGAAATAAAGAGCCACAACTGAATTCACAACAAAACCTTGGCGAAAATACTAGAGAAAACAGTGAGAATTCCCTTGAATTGTCACCTTTTTCTCTTGATTATTTTCCCAAATCACACCCACTCACTCTCAAACTCAAAGTCTCAAACACAAACACAAGGGAAGATCGGTATAATCCCCTTCTCCCTACCCTAAATTTCTCTCATCCATGCATGCATCTCATACTTTGAAAATGTAACTTGTTCACTTCTTGCCCTAGATCCAAGAGGATCACCATGGAAGTTCATCTCCATGGATGATCCTCTACAAGGATCAATATTCCCTTCAAATTGTTTTTACTACTTCCAAACATATTTTCAAAACCCTAAAAATCATTTTCATACATAAAATCTTGATTTCAAGGATAAAATTCCCCTTCCCAAGCAAATGAAATGCTTAAAGTCCTAATGTACCCTAAGGATGGCTTGATATAGTAGATCACCACTAAAATGTCTAGTTACTACTAATCAAAGCCTAAGGAAATGGGGACAAGCATGAATGCAAATCCCTTTTAAAATCACATTTTTCTTCTTGAGAAAGTTGCTGTCCAGTAGCCTTTCTCTAAGACCTCTGTCCATGGTCTAATTTTTTGGACACAGAAGAACTTAGAATTGGGTGTTGACTACAGAATACTTTTTGTAGCCAACATCCAGAGATTTCCATACATATTTTTATTATATTTTTTGCGTGATTAAAACTCCCTTTTTCAAATTATTCCCCAAAGGTCAGTTCAACAGTTTCTGGAAATCCAGATTTCATATCTGAGATTTCCAGAAGGTTTTGGTCCATCAAATCATCTCCAAATGGAAAATCCATTTGCAGAAACCTTATTTATTTAAGGTGTTTTGAACAGCTTTCATTCTCGGACTTTCCTCATATTTTGAAGTTTTAAAGCTCTTAAATCCGTTTTAAAATCAAGTGTCCACTGCCTTTTTCATTCTGGCAGAATTGGTTTCCAACTTCAAGAAATCTTTTGAGTACCAAAACTCAACCCAAAAATCATACCAAAAATCATGGGACTTGTTTAATGTCTTATAAAGAGTTCCCAATTTTTAGTTTTCTCAGTTTAAACTTATTTTGGCCAAAGGAACACACACACACACACACAAATGATTTTTAAGCTTGGAAGACTCGTTTTACGAGGCATTCCGGGTGAACACTAACGTTCTTCCCGACATGTAACGTGACCTCCGAACCCAAATCTCTAATCTCGGGCATTTTTCAAAGTTTTGGCCCTTAAAACAAAAATGGCGTGGCGACTCCGTGTTTTTCGATTGATTTTCAAAGAAAAGAAAAATACCAATCTTTCGAAAAATGGCAACATCGTTACAGTGGCGATTCCGCTGGGGACGTAATAAGTTTTATCTTTTCAAAAAAAAAGAAAAGCTTTTGTGGGTCAAGCTTTCGTCCCGGCATTCGAAACCATTTGTTGTGTGTGTGTTGGTTTTGCATATTTTGTGTTGTTTTTGGCCGCCTCGAAAAAGTCAAAATTTTGACTATCGGACCCGTTGCTTTAAATTTTGAATTATGTGCTTATGTGTTATTTGCTTTCAAAAAAAAAAAATTCAAAAAAAAATTTCAAAAAAAAATTCAAAAAAAAAAAAATCAAAAAATCAAAAAAAAAATTTCAAAAAATAAATTAATTTTTTGCATGCATCATACTTTTTAAGACACATGCAAAAATTTCTATTTTACTCAGAAAAAGAAGATAAACTGCTTGCACACTACGCGCACTTGGCCTTACACTGCACACTACGTCCTTAACCCGGGAAAATCCCAGTAGCAGCCCGTTTGGCCTTATTACGCCTCTCGGTGCGAGCACGGGACTACCCAAACACCTACCCTCCTTAGCCCAAACACCTACCCTCCTTCATTCCCAGGATCCAAAGTAGTTTGCGAAAAAGAAGAGCAATCTTTTCCAACCGATTAGGTTAATAAAATATGTTTTAAAGTAAACTAGAACAAATAACTGCATGTTGCATGAGTCCTTAGCCCAAACACCTACCCTCCTTCATTCCCAGACATCTGAACCCTCGTGCCTTTTCCCCCGCAGCTCCTCACAAAGCTTGGTTTCGGGCGCCGAGTCACCGTTTGATCAGTTGGGAAGAGTCAAGCGCATCGTCAGCTTCACCGCTTGTTCCGACTCTGTGTTTCAGAATGTCTGCATCAGCTGGTAATGACGGGGACAACGTCACTCCGCCTCCTGGAATCCCCCAGACATACCAGCATTGGGTCCGGTTGGTAGAACAGATGAGACTCCGACATGAAGCTCAAATCGACAACCTTCTGGAGGCCTTTAGGAGCCACGGTTTGGTCGCCAGTCCCAATCCCGATGGTACTTTTACCGTGAAGAAGGAAGAAAATCCTCCCCCCACCCTCAATAGTCCCGGATACGTCAAGGTGCCCTCACCAGATTCCTATGTATCCACCGCCGGAACTCCTGCCCGTCGATTGACAGGCCAGCTAGCCCCCAGACAGCAATTCAAACTGCCACCATTCCAACAGCAGTCAAGGATGGAACAGTTCGGCATGCCTCAACAGCCGTCAGGTGTCCCCTCTCAGAGTGATACCGGTCCCGCAGAAATCAGTAAGGGGAACGGAGGTTGGGAAACAACCGAGGAAATATGGTCAGCCATCAGGGCTCTTGAAGAACGTCAGAATAAACATCAGGCCTGGATCGAAGAGGCCACACGTCATTTCGGAACATTAGCAATCCCCCAACTAACTGGGGCTCCCCTGAAGGACAAATATGTGCCTGTTTTCCCAGCCCCTAATGCTTCTCGTTACTCAGCAGAATCCGACCCTTCGCTCCCAACAGCCCAATGCCAATGGGCCTCCCCGCATTAGTCCAACTCATAGTCATTCTAACACAGCTCAAACCGAGTTCCCAAACCCGCCGCCAGTTGTTGAGCACATTTGGTGGGATATCTGTGATTGCCTCGACTATCTTGAAAGGGATTACCAGGATTGGATAAACGAGGACCGTCCCCCTAAGAAGAAGAAAGCTTCCTCCCAGCAAAAATTGAAAGAAAGGTTCGAGCCGGGGATACCAAACAGTGGGTACACTTGGAGAGCCATCCTGAGGGTTCGATTATTACGTACTCTACTCCAGCCTGGGCCCCTCCCTTCCTCCAGTGCCATGTCGCTCTAGAACAAACAGAGGCTAGAAGGCCGAAAAGTTCTCGCCGACAACGAGTTCGCACCTTGGGACACAAGAGCACCTCGAGATCTGGGAAATTTCACTGCCAATGAGCCCACCCCTGCGGGATCGCCCAAGGTTCAATTTGTCCAATTTCCAAGCACATACCGGCAAAGAAAGATCAAAACCGGGCCATGCGTTCGCACTCAATCAATATGCTGACCAAGGGTGGCAACCGCTACAAACAGCCTCGACACAACCCTGAGGCTTCAGTAAAAGCTTTACCTCGCAAAAGAAAGACAGGAAACAGACGATTTGATGGCTCTCTTTCGCCAGATAGAGACCAAATCTACGATCCCTGACTATATGGTAGTATGATCACCTTCTGCGACGAAGACCTGCCAAGAGATGCCTCCGCACACAACGAGGCCCTCTACATCACTCTCCGGCTCAACACCGTATCACTCCCCGGAGTATTGGTGGACAACGGATCAGCCGTTAACGTCCTTCCTCTCAGCATGATGTGGGCCCTACGCATCAACGAAAGGTACGTGATCCCATCTACCCGGACTATCAAGGCCTACGACGGCACGTCTCACCCCATCTTTGGGATGGTGAATCTGGAGCTCTGGTTCGAGACTCAGATGGTGCCAGCAAAATTCCAGGTGATGGACATTCAGTCTGAATTCACAGCTCTGTTGGGACGCCCCTGGCTACATCACATGAAAGCCATAGCTTCCACCCTCCATCAGTGCGTCAAATTCATTAATCGGCAGGGAGATCTTGAAGTCATCAGAGGGGATAGTTTCCCCATAGGGAACGAAGCCGAGACAGTCGCCAAGCGTGCCCGCAGCCAGACACCGGGGCTACCTCCTTCAAATCGACCAAGGGACTATCGGGGCAAGTCTCATCGTAACCTCGTAACCGGCGATGCCAACTATGTCAACGCACACAAGCGGCGTACTCAAGAAGTTCGATACATCAAGTTCAATTGCCATTTCCAACATTTGGAGGCATACTGGAAAGAAACAATGAACACCGCCATGATACGGGCACACAAACCCCCAGTCTCCAACCACAGATTTGTCAGCATTCTCCAAACCCACTCTCTGACCCTGCCAAGCAAAGAGATTTTCATGATAAAGTTCGACAAGCATCGTCATACTCGACTCGAATCTATGAACGTCGTATGGGACGTCCTCCTCAAGGAACTACCTGCTAAGCCTTTTCGCTCTAACATGGGGCATGAGATTTTTCTAGTGCCTCCAAAGAGCCAAGCACCAAGACGCAATACGTCCTTACATCCGGGATTGAGCGGCCGACCGCGACGAGTTAGAATTCTCCAGAATCGAGGATGCGGCAGATCCGCAAGCAGATCCTTATATTCATATGCTCAGTTTTGAGGATGATACCATCCCCGATCTGATCAACTTTGGTTCAGTCAAAGAGATGATAGCAATGATTGAGAAAGGAAGTCAGAAACAACACAATTCCCGAGTCATGAGGCCACTGACAGCAATGCCATTGAAGAATTGGGAAACTCTCTCAGGCCCGTTCGCGACCAAAGAGGAAATGATCACCAAGCTTAGATTAGTCCCCCGTCCCTTTGTGTCAACCTATGTAAAGTCATCCGAGTCTCTCATCGTTGAATTTGAGTCACTAGAGTCGTCCGAAGGCCTCACGCCCGAAGACTACGAAATTGTAGCCAATGCTGTATTTCCTTTCGTTCCAAATGAAATGATGGACCTTTCTGAGTATCCCCTGATTGTCACTTTAAATAATGATAAATTAACTAATAACTTAAAAACAGTTAATAATGATTCACTAGATAAAGAAGCAGACACATTAAACGAACAATATATCAAAGAAATCTTTAAGCAGGTTGTTCGGAAAGAGGAAAATCGAGCCCAAGCTGCCAAAGAGGTTTTGACGAGTGTGAATTCGGGAACTGCAGAAGAGCCTAAAGAGACGCAGATTGGTAGTTTCTTTGAAGGAGCTGAAAGAGACACTCTGATTGAGCTTCTAAGGGAATTCGTGGATGTGTTCGCATGGTCCTATAAAGATATGTCGGGCCTCGATCCTTCCATAGTTGAACACCGAATACCTCTCGACCTTAAGTCAAGCCGCTGCGTAAATTAAGAAGAATTAAGCCCGAATGGTCTCTACAAGTGAAAGAAGAGATAGAAAAGATGCTCAGAGCAGGGTTCATCAGGGTCATTGAATATCCTACATGGCTTTCCAACATAGTGACGGTGACCAAGGCCAATGGGAAGATCCGATGCTGCGTAGATTTCAGAGACTTGAACAAAGCTAGTCCAAAAGACGATTTCCCCCTGCCAAACATCGACATCCTGGTAGATTCCACGGCCAACCATGAGGTTAAATCCTTCGTCGACGGTTTTACCGGTTATAACCAAATCAAAATGGCGGAAGAAGATCAAGCCAAGACAGCCTTCACAACCCCTTGGGGCACATACTGCTATACGGTCATGCCATTCGGACTAAAGAATGCTGGGGCTACTTACCAGAGGACAGCTACAGCCCTATTCCATGACATGATCCACAAAGAAATTGAGGTCTATGTGGACGACATGATAATACACTCCAAAGGGTTAGATGGCCAGCACTTTGTTGACCTAAGAAAATTCTTTGGCCGCCTCCGAGACCACAGCATGAGACTGAATCCAGCAAAATGCACCTTCGGCGTAAGACGAGGCAAGGTGCTAGGATATATGGTAACGGAACGGGGAATTGAAGTGGACCCCCAGAAAATCAAGGCCATAGTCGAGATGAAACCACCCCGGACGCTGACAGAAGTAAAATCCTTCATGGGAAGACTGCAATACATAAGCCGCTTTGTAAATCACCGACCTCGACCGCGGGCCAATCTTCAAGCCGATGAGGAAAAGTGCCTACACGTAATGGACTCCGTAATGCCGGCTCGCTTTTGAAGAGATCAAAGCATACCTTGTGAATCCCCCGATTCTTTGCTCCGCCACATCGCCAGAAAAGCCACTGTTGCTATATCTAAGTGTCACGGATACGGCAATTGGGGCTATGTTAGCTCAAGAGAAGAAAGATTCTAAGGTCGAAAACGCCATCTATTTCATAAGCAGAAAGCTTCAGGGGAGCGAACTCAATTACTCTGCTTGTGAAAAGACTTGCGCAGGCCTGGTCTGGGTAGTGGGAAAGCTGAAACACTACATGCAGTCTCACCCGATACATCTCGTCTCAAAAATAGACCCCATCAAATATCTGTTCGACAAGCCTTCCATCTCCATGAGGTTGGCAAAATGGTCGTTCTTTTTAGCTGAATACGACATCACATATGTGACGAGGAAATCCGTGAAAGGGCGTATAATGGCAGAACAGTTGGCCGATTTCTCAAGTGATGAGTCCCGAGGACCTGAGCCTCAATTCCCTGATGATGGAATCTTTGCCCTAGAAGGAGAAAATCACTGGCAACTCTTCTTCGACGGGGCGTCAAACAAAAGGGGGAACGGAATAGGAATGCTTCTGGTCGATCCTACCGATGAACACACCCCCATAGCAGTAAGGTTGAACTTCGAGGTCACCAACAACGCTGCTGAATATGAAGCTTGCATAGCCGGTTTTGGAGGCCGCCCTTGAAAGAAATATCAAAGAATTGGAGGTGTATGGTGACTCTGCCCTCATCATCAATCAGGTCTCTAACAAATGGAAGATTGTGGACCCGGGTCTGCAGAAATATCACACTTACATGGAAGAGCTAGTAACTCAATTCAAGGAAATCAGCTTCTATTACTTGCCCAGAGATCGCAACAGATTCGCAGATGCTCTGGCAACACTAGCCTCCCTCGTTGAAATACCCGAAGGAAAGTCTGTCAAACCATTCAGAGTCGGGAGAAGAGAAAACCCCGCTTATTGCTTTGAAATCGAAGCGGAGGCCGAACCGGCCAAATGATCCTCGGTACACCTGCATCTATCAAGCACCGAAGAATGGCGAAGCTTCCTTCAAAAATGAAGATGGGAAATATAAAGAAGGAATCAAAGCAAAAAGCCTCTCAGCCCTGAAGCGACTCGCCTCCCACTATGTTCTTTTGGGAAACATGCTGTACAAGAAGCGTTATCAAGGCCCCCTCCTGCGATGTATTGGCAAACAAGAGGCTGCCGGACTCATGAAAGAAGTACATGGTGGTACCTGCGGCCCCCATATGAATGCTCGGGCTCTAATGCAAATCATACTAAGAATGGGATACTTTTGGATCTCCATGGAAACCGACTACATCCAGTTCGTCAAAAGCTGCGACAAATGCCAGCGGTACTCAAATCTCAATCATTTGCCTCCTCACGAGTTATACTGCATGACAACCCCTTGGCCTTTCGTCACTTGGGGAATTGATGTCATAGGCAAAATCACACCACCAGGCAGCAACGGCCACAAATTCATCCTGGTAGCAGTGGACTATTTCACCAAATGGGTTGAAGCCAAGTCCTACAAAATCCTCAATTCAAAGAAAGTATCCCTCTTCATCAAAGAGAACATCATATGCAGATACGGGTTGCCAGCCGAAATTATCTCAGATAATGGATCCCACTTTGAAGGGGAATGCGACAGGCTGCTGGCGGAATTCAGAATAACCCGTCACAAGTCATCTCCCTATAGACCCCAAACCAACGGAGCCGTTGAAGCAGCAAACAAGACTTTGGAAAACATCATCCGGAAAATGGCTGTCCGAGGCAGAGATTGGCCCGATAAACTTCACCTTGCTCTCTGGGGCTACAGAACATCCGTCAGAACGGCAACCGGGGAAACATCATTTGCTCTCACCTACGGAATGGAAGCCGTACTCCCAATCGAGCTAGAAATCCCCTCACTCCGAGTGCTATTAGAAAGTCAAATCAACGAGGTCGAATGGCTTCAGAGTCGTCATGATGAATTGGCTCTACTAGATGAACGCCGATTGAAGGTCATGGAACATATCCGAGCCTATCAAGGGAGAATGGCCAGAGCCTTCGACAAAAAAGTAAAGCATCGGGAGATCAGGGAAGGTGATCTCGTGTTGAAAGAGAAACCCCCTGTCCGCATCAACCCGCTTGGCAAATGGGAGCCTGTCTGGGTCGGGCCATATGTCGTCCAGAAGATCTTCTCTGGAGGTGCCATGCAACTTGCAGACCTCGACGGAAATCCCTTTGTACACCCGGTGAATGGTGACAAGCTGCGCAGATACTACGCATAAAACACTAAGTCAAATCCAAACAAAAACAAAAAAAAAGAGTGCTAAAAGAGTAATACCCAACTAGGTTGAAAACCCGAAAAGGGCGGCCTAGGTAAAAGACAGGGTTGCACCAAACAAAAAAAAAACAAAAAAAGAGTGCTAAAAGAGTAATACCCAACTAGTTGAAAACCCGAAAAGGGCGGCCTAGGTAAAAAACAGGGTTGCACAAAAAAAACAAAAAAAAACAAAAAAAAACAAAAAACAAAAAAAAAACAAACAAAAAAACAAACAAAAAACAAACAAAAAAATTAACCGGGTCGAACTACGGAGACCTGAGCCCTTTAGTCCAAGGGAACGTAGGCAGCCGGAAACGGTTCGGTCTAAAACACAAATAAAAGTCATACTTTGTCATTGATCAAGCCACGAAGGCGTCTTGAAAAACTCTAAAGCAATTCAAATGTTCATTACAGTTAAAAACTTTTTGATGAGTCTAAGCTCGGTTCACTCCTACGACTTACAACCTGCTAAAAGAAACTAAGATACATAATAACTAATGTGTCTGCTACGACAAGAAAGGGGTACTCAGAAAACCTCAAAATCACTCCAAGCCACTCGTACTGGCTTCTCCCCTCTTCTTCCCTCCTCTTCGGGTCTTCTTCTTTTGCACTGGAAAAATGTCAGTCTTCCGCCTACCAAGCTCTTGTGTAGGGACAGGATCTATCAAACCCGCATCTGTCAGAGCCTTAGTAGCCCTAGCCTCATCTCTCATCTCCTGTAGCCGAGCTGGTAACATAGGAATCCGTCTCTCCTGTCTCTTGACATAAGCCTAATAGTCGGTCATGGCGTCCCCGCTCCTATCATGAGGGTTGGCCCTCGCCTCAGCTCTCCTTCTCTCTGAAACCGTCATATCTTCCATACCAACCATGGCCTCACGCCGTCTCAAGATAGCCATCTAAGTCTCCCCCAAATGCCTCTCGTACCAATCCAAGTACCAAGTGGTCATAAATATGTGTCCCGGACGCCTGAGGATAACCCTGGAAGGAAAGACGTCATGCCTCCATGCTCGGGAAAGAAATGGAAACACCGAAGGATCCTCCATCAAAACAGAAGCTACCACCCTGGTAGCTATGTCCTCAAAGACCTCCAAGGGAGCCTGCTCCAGGCCAAACTGTCTGAGAACCAGAGACGGAATGTAAAAACTGGACTGAGAAAGCCCCGGAAGCAGAACCACATGAGACCCATCCTGAAGAACTCTCCGAGTCTCTATCCGCCAATGAGGCACCGACCACCTGATGTCCGCGGTCTGGCAAAAAGCCATCCAACGCTCCCATGAGCCCTGATCATCAAGATCCACGGTAACCCCTCTCCTGGCAAATGTCCAAGGTTTGACCGCATCGGAAGTTTCGCGAAGAACCCCCAGGCGCTCCATCAGCCACATAGTCAAAAGAAACGGGCTGCCCCCGTGCATATACCGCCTCCCGGTAGCCAACCTTTCAAGAGCATGAAGATCCTCTCCCAGGATCAAGGGAACAACATCCCGGCCCGAACGGCAGTGTACAACCACATCCAGCAAAGCCCGATGACAAATCCCAAAAGAGTAAACCATGAACAAGGTCCCAAACATACAAAGTGCAAAAGCATCCCAATAGGCATCATCAAGCAAGCCTAAACCCCTAAATCTATCAGGAAGACCAGAAATGTCAAAATGATCGGGACCACGGATCATACCTTGTGCTTCCTCCGGGGAAAGATGAAGAAGGTTGCACAACCTATCAACGAAAGAAGCTCATCCGGGCAAAGGAATCGCAATCTCCTCCACCTCGGGACCGCCAAGCAAAGCCCGGAATTCTTCAACAGTCGGAACAACTTCATTGTAAGAAAAGCAAAAGACATGCCTCCTTGTATCCCAAAAAGAAGCGGAGGCCCTCAAGAGATCATAGTCCGGAACCAATTCTTTGAGAGACCATAAACACTTTACCTTGTACCTTTCTTCAAAAAATGACCTCCTCTCGTGCATAATCTCCCTACACCACTCCTTGAACTTTTCAAAGAACAACATTTGCCTTTCTTTGGACAATTTTAGAGAATTTTTGGGCATTTCCATGACTTTTCTCTCTCCTCTCCCGAAATTCCAGTTTGAACTGGAGAAGATGAAGTTTCTGGTGACATTTATGCCCTAAACCAGATCTAACCACCAAAATAAATGAAAACTGTCAGAATCCACCCCTATCCGCGCGGATGACAATGTCATTACCAGAAAAAAAATCTGCAGCAGTTTAAACTGCTGCACCACGGAGGAATATTTCGCTCGAAACCTGTGCTAAGCCTGTCCAAACAGTTCACAGCTCAAAACCTTCACACCCTTGCCAAGAAACCGGGCTCGTGCAACATTTGCATTCATAATAGATAAAAAAACAAAAAAAAAGTAGATTATTACATTCCAAAAAAAAAAGAAAACTAATACTAGATCATTACATTCCAAAAAAAAAAAAAGAGTGTGCATGAAAAAAATAAAAGTGTATCTGTCTAAATAGGTACAATCCCAGAATCAATAAAAAATAATCAGCCAGAATCCTCAGTGGCTGGCCCTTTCCCCCGGTCCCTCTTACGGCTCGGGCCCGCCTCCTCAGTAGTCATGAATGTCTCAGGCTCAGAATCATCATCCTCGTCTCCAGAGAGAGGCTCGCCTAGATCAACCGGTACGCCACGATAAGGCAAGCCGAGGTCCGCAAAGAAGTCATATCCAAACATGAATGCGTCGGACTCCTGGACATGCGAAGAAGGCCCACCGTGGTGCCAAACGTGCCCCTGCCCGTGCAAATTCCCGAGGATGACGTGGTCCGGAGGAAGCTCCATGCCGGGATCCATGAGAGGAGAAAGAGGAGTCTCGGTAGAATGCTCGGAAGGAATAGGAGAAGTCTCCCGCTCTACAGGCGCCGGCTGTGCCCGTCTCGCTCTGCCCTGAGCAGCCCCACAAGCAACCATCCTCCTGAGGAACCTCTTGGCCCCAATCACCTGCTTCGTCAGCTTCTCCACAACCACAGACGGGAACTGCACGGAAACAAAAGCGTCAAAAATAATTGACGCGAAAATGATGAAGCGAAAGAAAAGACAAAGATACAGAAGCAGTAAAAGGTCGTACCTTCATATCCGGACGAGGCCGAAAAGCTCGTGGGACCCGCTCAGGGATAGGGATCTGTACTCTCAGCCTAACCCCATCCTGGACATACGAAAAGTCGGATCGAGGGTATCGCACAATCCCCTCCCCCTCTCTCTCAAGCACCTAGGGCATCCTCAGCCTCCTCAAGATAAATCTCGAATACTCCTCGATCGCCACAAACATCGAGAAGTGCTGGCCACCTCGATAGTCACCCCAGGTCTCTGACCTCTCACTCGGATGCATCATGTCGGCAGGAGGCTCCGCCGGTGCCATCAGAGGCGCACCCTCGCCATGCTGGCGCGTCACTCTCTCCCCCAGATAATACACATCACAGTGTAAGTGCTCCAATTTGAGTTGTTAGTATTTTTGTTAGAAAATTAACGAAAGTCCTAACATTCCTAACATTTCTAACAATTCCTAACTTTTCTAACCAAGCAAGGGTAAAGTGGACATTGTTATTTAAGGTTAAACCTAGAAAAGAATCTCAAAAAACAAAAGAAATGGAAAAATCCAAATCTGGTAAGTTGAAAAACATAACCAGTTTGAATTTTTGAATAATATTCTTCCTGTCCAAAAAGCCTGCAGCAGCGAAATGAACAGTGCACGCTGTCAAGAGGCTCCGCGCAGATCTGTTTGCATCTCACAGAGGGCTATAAATTGAACCCCCCTCTCTCAATTTACACAACACAAATCACTCACATCAACAACACCTTGGCGAAAAATAGGGAGAAAACAGTGGGAATTCACTTGAATTGCCACCATTTTCTCTTCAATCCTTCCCAAACCCCACTCACTCAAAATACTTTCAAAACACTCTCATACATACTCTCATACATACACCAATCCAAGCTCAAATCACCCCTTAGGAGGAGGATTAGAGAGAAAACATAGAGGACTTCATTGTTATCTACTTGTTTTCTCTTTAACCAACTCAAATCATCAACCCTAAACACTTTCAAGCCCTAAACACATTCAAGCCTTTGAATCCATTCAAACACAAAACACAAGGAAGATAGGTATAACCTCCCTCTCCTTACCCTAAAATTCATCCATGCATGCATTTTCAAACTCCAAAATGTAGTTTGTTCATCTTCTTGTCTTAGATCCAAGAAGATCACCATGGAAGTTCATCTCCATGGATGATCTTCTACAAGGATCAACATTATTTTCAAAGTGTTCTTACTTACTTGCAAAGAAAACACATTTTCAAAACCCTAAAAATCATTTTCATACATCAAATCTCTTTTTCAAAGGATAAAATTTCCCTTCCCAAGCAAATGAAGTGCTTAGTCCTAATGTACCCCAAGGATGGTTTGATATAGTTGATTCACCACTAAAATGTCAAGTGATCACTAATAAAAACCTAGGGAAATGAGGACAAGCATGGATGCAAAACCCCCTTTAAAATCATGTTTTCCTTCTTGAGAAGTTGATGTCCAGTAGCAATTTTCTAAGACCCCAGTCCATGGTCTAATTTTTTGGACACATATAAACTTGGAATTTGGTGTTGACTACAAAACACTTTATTTAAAAAAAAAATGATATTTGGTATATTGGTGGAAACCATTAAACTTCTCGTTATCGCCTACTAACACGAGTCGGGGATAAATTGTGGTTTAACAATCCCACGTACCGGTATCATTGTTTTCAAAAAAAAAAAAGCTTTTGAGGGTCAAGCTTCCGTCCCGGCATTTAAAATCATTTGTGGTGTGTGTTGATTTTTCACATTTTCGTGTTGTTTTGGCCGCCTCGCAAAATTCAAAATTTTGACAATCGGACTCGTTGGCTTGAATTTTGAATTATGTGTTTATGTGCTTATGTGTGCATTTACTTTCAAAAAAAAATTCAAAAAAGAATCTCAAAAAAAAAAAGGAGTTTCAAAAAAAAAAAGAAAATTTTCAAAAAAAAAATCATGCATCATTCTTTTTAAGACACATGAAAAATTTCTATTTTACTCAGAAAAAGAAGATAGACTGCTTGCACACTACGCGCACGTGACCTTACACTGCACACTACGACCCTAACCCGGGGAAATCCTTGTCGCGGCCCGTTTGGTCTTATTACGCCTCTCGGTGCAAGCACAGGACTACCCAAACATCCCATGGAGCCTCGTGTCGACCATGCACTTGTCCGTGACACACTTTGTCCGAGACCCGGTTGGTTTTAGTGCTGGTCTGTGTCATGCCCTGTACGTGTATAGACCTTTCCTTTCAAGCCTTAGTCGGCATACCAAGTCAATATCTTTCGGGCCCTAATCAGTCGAAGTTCTGCCGGTTTTCCGTCATGGACTTTGACCGAGATATTGGCGGCGCCTTGACTTTGACTGATCGGCACAAATTATACACTCGACTCCCATGACACCGAGTCATCAAGGATTAATGATTATTCCATGCCTAATTACGGCCTAATTGACGACAAGTCAAGATCAATTGTCGACATTCATCGGTCCAAATCATGCCGACTTTTCGTCGAGCCCTGACATGATCTTGACTTTTGACGTCGGCTTTGTCCGTAATTTACATCGAATGCTCGTTAAGACTCGATTACCCGCCGACTTTTAGGATCGTTTTCTTTCGGTCGGTGGGACCCGCTTTCCCTATAGGACCCTCGCCCGGGGTCCACCCCGGGAGGTCGAAATACGGTGGAATACGAGGGGCTTATAGACGTAGTGACGGGGCCCATGATCCAGATCCAGCAGTAGTTTGCGAAAAAGAAGAGAAATCTTATCCAACCGATTAGGTTAATAAAACATGTTTTAAGTAAACGTGAACAAATAACTGCATGTTGCATGAGCCCAAGGCCCAAACACTTACCCTCCTTCAATTCCCAGACATCTGAACCCTCGTGTCTTTCCCCGCATGCCTCCTCACAAAGGTTGGTTCGGACACCGGGTCACCGTTTGATCGGTTGGGAAGAGTCAAGCGCATCATCGGCTTCGCCGTTTGTTCCGACTCCGGTTTTGAGAATGTCTGCATCGGCCGGTAATGATGGGGATAACGTCACTCCGCCTCCCGGGACCCCTCGTGCGAACAGCGGTGGAATCGGTTAGCGTAACGGATGAGATTACGACGGGAAGCACACCTGAATAGCCTTATGGAGGCTATTAAGAGCCACGGTTTGGCCGCCACCTCAATCCCGATGGCACCTTCACCGTGGAAGAAGACGAGGATGCCAATCCCACTCTCGGTCGCGCCGATTACTCCGAGGATGCCACCACCCACCTCCTATGGTACCACTACCGTAACCCATGCTCCTCGATCTTCGGGTCGGCCGGCTCCCCAACCACGCACCACTGGATCCATGCGGCCGACGGCACAAACCAGTTCGCAGTCCCTCAATGGGGACAAAGCCAATACGGAATGTCTTCTCATGGTTGGGGTTATCTCGGAATGCCACAACTAATTGGGATCCCGCCTCAGTTTGGAACCGATCAATCCGGGCCTTCGCAGGAACAGTTTAAAGGACCACAACAACAGTTCGGCATGCCTCAGCGGCCCGTCGAGCCCTCCTCGGAATGATGCTAGCTGTTTGCTCCTCCACACAGCTTCCGCAAACCCATTTCTCACTCGGGGTTCAATGGGTTACCACGCCCCCATCCCGGTTTCATCGGAATCACCAGACCACAGTATCCTCTCGGTTATGCATCCTCGCCACAACCAGCCATGCAATTCAACAACCAGGGACAACAGCCCGCACTTAAGCCTACTTATGGGCCTCACTTCGGAAATCCAAGCTATTCGGCTACCTCAAATCTGCCTCCATCTTCTCTGCCGATTGGAAGCCAACAGCAAGTCGCTGGGTTCTATCCCTTTGCCCAAGCTCCTACCTACACTCCCCAGGTAATTTGGGCCAAGGACGGGTTTTCACCTATGCTTCGGGATATGGTATTCCTTTCACCAATGCACCACCAACAGCTAGTCCTCTTCCTGGCTCAAATATCGGCTCAGGCATTCCCGCTCCACCTTTGGATCCCCAATTGGCTTGGTTTATGGAGCAACACAAGAAAATGAAAGCGCAGATCGCTGAATTGACCGTCAAAAGGAACACTGCTCTTCGGCCTACAAATCCCGACTCAATTGTACCCCTGCCTCACAAGTTCGTGATGCCCAATCTCGAACTGTTTGATGGAAGTGCGTGCCCTAAAACTCACTTGGATACCTACACTTTGGCAATGAAAGCTAAGGGATGCACAAACCCGGTAGTTGGTGACTACTTCGAGTCTCTCTTTGAAGTCGGGGGCTTTGAAATGGTTTTTCCGATTGCGGCTGAAGCTAGGGCTACTTGGGAACAGATTACCAGTACTTTCACAGATAAGTATAAAGCCAACTTGGAATGGGAAACAAACAGGGTTGACTGCGGACAACGGTGCGGCGCCACGATGAGAATATTGGGGATTTCTATAAAAGGTGGAACCTGAAGCTTAGTGAAATGGCCATTCCTCCCTCGACGAGGAGCATTAGACATCTTTCGGTCATGCTTGAAGCCGCATTTGAGAGCTTCCCTCGGTCACTTCCTACGGCCGACTTGCGTGCAATGGTTAATTCCGGGGCTAAGTTTGAAAAGGCTTACAATCGGCGGCCATTGCTGCACCTCGCTTACGGAATACCGGGTTTCTTCCACCTCCAACACGGCTCTGCCCAACCAAAAGGTAAAGAAGTGATTAGCTATGCGGGACGGGGCGTAACAATGCCACTTCCTTTGTTCCCAAGAAACGATGCATCCGAGATCCCGGCTCCAAGACTTGAGAAACTTTGGGATGCCTTTGAGTGATATCTTCAGAGGTTTGGTGAGAGAAGGTTTGCTCCGGCCCTTGGAAAATTATCAGCCTCGAAACCCCAATGCTCCTTTGGATACCTCCAAGCATTGTGCCTTTCATCAGTACCACGGGCACTTGACAGATGATTGCGTCCCCCTGAAAAAGGCAATCCAAAGTTTGATTGAACAAGGGAGGTTAGAGGTTCCTGAAGGGACTAATACTATCAATAACCCGCTCCCCAGAAATAGCAACATGAATGTCAACATGATCGAGTTTGGTGGTTCAAGACTTGGGAACATAATGGAATTTGACTCACCCCTTTGCGAGGTCGATGAACCAGTCATCACAGGCAAGGAAAATGGTTGGGTTAAGCAAGAGATTGCCAAAGAAATCCTAATGGAAAGATCTGTAATAGCCCCCATCTCCAGCGTCGAAGAGTAGATGCATGGTCCAACAACAAAGAGCGGCTAGACTAGGGGCTACCTATCTTTAAAATAGTCTTTTAAGTCAACCTTCGTAGGTTCTAGTACTTTTCTTTCACCTAAGTCCTTCCTGGACATTTGTTGTTGTAGTCCATTTCGGACATAGTAGTTAAATGTCTAACTTTTAATATAAGTCTTTTTTCTTTTCTTGCTAGACTCGAGACATCACTTGCACACCCACGTTACACTTAATTGAAATGGTTTTATCCTAGATGATCACTTGTGCTGCTCAACCACTAATTATTTGAAATGATTAATATTTAAATTAATTGGAGTGAGAAAATCAATTGATATCCCTCTCAAATTGGGGCTTACCAACTCCCCATCTTGCATCTCATATGCTCACATCCCTTTCATCAGCCTCATCATCTCGTTGTTCGACAAATTTGCATGGATCTTTTCTCATTTAAAGCTTAAGCAAGCAATGAAGACTTAATCTCAGGTCATCCGGTAGGGATTGCGGTTGAAGCCTTTCACCCATAGGAAAGCCATTACCTCACCCTCACTAAACACTACCCTTTCATTTCAAGATCGGCATGTTTTGAAACCCTGTTTAGCCATCACCTTTGCTCCTTATTGAGAGAAGTCCAAGCAACGCCAAAGAAGTTAGCGTCGAGAGTCGGCGATGCATAAAATGTTCAAGTTGTGAAGGAAGGAAAGATAATTCTCAACTCCTCAAAAAGGCCTTCCGAATTCTCAAAAGAATGATTTTAAAATCCTCACAATCTCGGATATAATTCCAAGCTCATCAGGAAGCCTTCCAAAAAAAAAAAAAAAAAGGGGCTCTCCAATGATCAAAAAGGAGCCCGAATTCTCGCAAGTTCACAAAAGTTCTCGATAGCTTGGACTTCCTCTTATCATTACCTTAAACCAATCCCAAGCCATCCTCTTAATTTTAGAGGATACTCCCATCACCATTGCCCTCGCCTTTGGCCAAGGTCAAAATTTGACCTCTCATCCTTAGGGGCAATCAATCTTCCCTACCATAGATTTTCCAAACACATCCCTGCAAGCCAACCTCTCATCTTTAGAGGTTCAGTCAGCAAAAGGCCCAGCCGACCCCTCACTTTAAGAGGTCATAACTCCCAAAATTACCCGATGGCCGATCGAAGCCCGGAAACCCAGCTGCAATTCCTATCAGATAGCAATTTCATTGTAAAATCTAAATCAAATTAATGGTTCATTGCTTGCTTAAATTGGAATCTAATCCATTTTGGCTCAAAATTACCAATCAAAGATTGTGCAAATTCAAATTTGATTCATGTGAGCATAATTCATTTCTACTCCACAAACACTTGCCGTGGATGTCCCACTGGGGCTTCGCATCCGTGTCTTTCATGGACACTCTAAGGGGATATGTTATTCAATCCTCCAAATCCTCAAAATCCCCAAAGGTCCTCAGATCCTCAAATTTCAACATTCGTTCTCTTTTCATTCGGCATAGACCCGAACTACGGCGACCTGAGCTCTTCATAATGGAGGGAACGTAGGCAACCAGAATTGGTCCGGTCGAAATCACAAACAAATCTCAAAAAAAAAATCCGATCTCATCCAGGATCGTCCCTATACACTTTTCGAGCTTGATATCAGTTGGCTTTCTCCTTGTGATTAATCAAAATATTTGTTCATATCAGATTTAGGGATTGAATAACCCGAACATTAACAAAGGGTTTTAAGCAGCCTTGTAATCATCATGAATAAAACAAGTTTTCAAGTGTCTCGACAAGTCTTCTCTCTCTCCATCATAGGGAAATAGAGCCAAACACTGTCTTTCTGTCAGCAGGGGCTTCCATACACTTTTTCACACCTTGTGATGCTTATACTCTCTCAAAAGAGTCAAACCTAAAGCGAGTGTGTATACACAAATTCGGGAGAAATTCCCACCTTTCAAAAGATATGCCCCTACACGTAAACATTTCTGAGTCTTGTCCAGTAACTGGTTGACTAAGGTCTGAAAAGATGGGTGCCTCCTCTGTAAGATCGCTCTGAATTTCTTCACGCTGGGGCTTGCCAAGCGGTTCTCCCGGGTTCTCCTGTATCAGCTCTTCAAGCTGGGGCTTATATAGTCATCTTTGGGTCCACATTGGGTTCTTCACTACAAGATAGATTCGATCTTCATCAGATTATTCTCAGGATCGCTTTGCATTACCAATCAGATTGGGACTCTGCTAATTATGTCAGAATCACAACGAGGTTATAAGATTAGGGCCTCGCCAAGTCACTGCTTCGAAATCTGGACTTTGCCAAGTGGTCCTCTGGACTGAATTTTATCAAGTCACAAGAAAGGTCTAGTCACATCAACGGCTAGATTTTCAACTTGAACTTGGTACATAGCAGCTTCCCGTAGCGTCGGAATCTAAGATCTGGGTTTCACCCGGCATTAGCAATTTCATCAAATCATTCTCCGAACAAGGTTTCGGCCAAGTCACGGCTCACCCAAATGAAAGAAGTTTTACTCATATCAACGTGCCCTAGAGCCTGTCAGAATCAGCTTCAAATGACCAAAATTGAGAGGGAAAATTCCAAACAAGACCCGGGATCCGAATCCAATCTCATCAAGATTGAGGTCCATGTGATACTGTTAACAAAACCTCATCAACAACCCTTTGTTTAAATCGTAATCGAGGGCTCTCACCTCCCCCAGCTTGCTCAAAATCTGTTCCAAAGCAGGTCTCCAGACACATACGTCCCAATGCATCCCCTCTCATCACCATGCATCCCCACAAAAATATCCCAAGGGCTCATGTAGCATGCACAAAACTTGAATCAATAGGAAAAATCCTAAGTGATTGAAGATCATAAATCATAATTTCCCTGCCAAAAGCTTAGGCTAAGTGCATCTTCGAAAGAAAGTAAATGCATCATCTCGCGAACATATGCAGTGATACTGTCATAATCATTCTGATTCTATGCATGCATCTGTCATCATGAATGTCATATATACATCTTCCTCTCTACTAACCAATGCAGGGATTCGAACGTGAAAGACCATTTTCCTTCGCTATTGAGACTTACCCTCAACGAGGAAGATACTTACCAAAGTCCAAAATCAATGGTTTCAACAAAATCGCAAGAAATCAAATGCCCCTTTTCGGCAAGAAATGATTCCGGGCAAAACATGTGCAGATCACCTCCAGTGTCTACAAATCGGTCAGAGACGCCAAGTTCTCAAATACAGTACGGACAGAGACGCCAAGTTCTCAAATACAAATCGGTCAGAGACGCTAAGTTCTCAAATACAGTTCGGTCAGAGACGCCAAGTTCTCAAATACAAATCGGTCAGAGACGCTAAGTTCTCAAATACAGTTCGGTCAGAGACGCCAAGTTCTCAAATACAAATCGGTCAGAGACGCTAAGTTCTCAAATACAGTACGGACAGAGACGCCAAGTTCTCAAATGAAAATCGGTCAGAGATGCCAAGTTCTCAAAATGCAAATCGGTCAGGGACGCCAAGTTCCCAAATATAATACGGTCAGAGATGCCAAGTTCTCAAATACAATTCGGTCAGAGACGCCAAGTTCTCAAAATGCAAATCGGTCAGGGACGCCAAGTTCTCAAATGAAAATCGGTCAGAGACACCAAGTTCTCAAAAGCAAGAAGTCCCAATGTGAAGACAAGCTCAACAACTTCTACAAGGTTGACGATCACCAGCAAGATGCAGACTCAACCAAACTCCCCCCTTCAGGTCAAAATGCCTCCAAAGACAGCAAATCGTCAGCAGAAACCGCAACCCAACAACTCTTCATCAACATCAGCCGTAGCCTCAGTCCTTCCGGCAGCTACAGGTAAGCACAGCACAGGTATGAAAGCATATCTTAGTCAACTACTTTTCTAAAAGAACATTATCATCAAATCTTAGGGTGACTTCCCAAAAATAGTCAAGTCTTAGGGCGACTTCCCAAAAATAGTCAAATCTTAGGGCGACTTCCCAAAAACAGTCAAACCTCGGGTGACTCCCAAATACCGTCAAACCATCAAAGACCATCCCCAACAGTTTTCGAACTACGTCCAGGCTTGATTCCCACTCGGGATACGTAGAAAACCTACCTTAGGTCCAGCCACTTGACCAACACGCTCACCCTTTTCCCCGATGATCATCGTAAGCTCTAATCTTCCCCTGCGAGAACGCCCTCAAACAGTCTCCCTCAGGTACAAAACCTCGACTTAGGATCATACTCCTGAACTGAGTCCCCATTTAGGTTCATACTCCTGAACTGAAACCCCGACTTAGGATCATACTCCTGAACTAGGTCCCCATTTAGGTTCATACTCCTGAACTAAACCTCGACTTAGAATCATACTCCTGAACTAAGTCCCCATTTAGGTTCATACTCCTGAACTAAACCTCGACTTAGAATCATACCCCTGAACTAAGTCCCCATTTAGGTTCATACTCCTGAACTAAACTCCAACAAAGGCTAACAAAATCCCCAGCGAAGTTAACGGAATCCCGTTTCTTTTCCCATTATCATCCATTTCCTCGGCAGCAAACATAAGACCGATCCCTTCAAATGAAGTCCACCAATAGACCATCTATCTCAAACCATCAAAGGGAAATCATTTCAAATAAAGGTTCGAGGCACCTAAGACGCCATCATGAAGGTTCGAGGCACCTAAGATGCCATCATTAAGGTTTGAGGCACCTAAAACGCTATCACACACAACACGAGGAAAGCGATAAATCGCAATCATCCCCTAATTCGACAAACCGAAGTCAAACCATAGGGCGACTTCCCCAAAATAGTCAAACCATAGGGCGACTTCCCCAAAATAGTCAAACCATAGGGTGACTTCCCCAAAATAGTCAAACCATAGGGCGACTTCCCAAAAATAGTCAGATCTCAGGGCGACTTCCCAAAAATAGTCAGACCTTAGGGTGACTTCCCAAAAATAGTCAGATCATAGGGCGACTTCCCAAAAATAGTCAGATCATAGAGCGACTTTCCAAAAATAGTCAGATCTCAGGGCGACTTCCCAAAAATAGTCAGATCCTAGGGTGACTTCCCAAAAATAGTCAGATCTTAGGGTGACTTCCCAAAAATAGTCAGATCATAGGGCGACTTCCCAAAAATAGTCAGAACATAGGGCGCCTTCCTAAAAATAGTCAGATCTCAGGGCGACTTCCCAAAAATAGTCAAATCTTAGGGTGACTTCCCAAAAATAGTCAGATCTTAGGATGACTTCCCAAAAATAGTCAGACCATAGGGCGACTTCCCCAAAATAGTCAAATCATAGGGCGACTTCCCAAAAATAGTCTAATCTTAGGGTGACTTCCCAAAAATAGTCAGATCATAGGGCGACTTCCAAAAAATAGTCAGATCTCAGGGCGACTTCCCAAAAATAGTCAAATCTTAGGGTCAAAAACCCGAACTACGACTGGCTTGATTCCTCTTAAGGATACGTAGGTAGCCTATCATTAGGTTCAGCCATCAGACCAAAATGTCAAAATGATCGGGACCACGGATCATACCTTGTGCTTCCTCCGGGGAAAGATGAAGAAGGTTGCACAACCTATCAACGAAAGAAGCTCATCCGGGCAAAGGAATCGCAATCTCCTCCACCTCGGGACCGCCAAGCAAAGCCCGGAATTCTTCAACAGTCGGAACAACTTCATTGTAAGAAAAGCAAAAGACATGCCTCCATGTATCCCAAAAAGAAGCGGAGGCCCTCAAGAGATCATAGTCCGGAACCAATTCTTTGAGAGACCATAAACACTTTACCTTGTACCTTTCATCAAAAAATGACCTCCTCTCGTGCATAATCTCCCTACACCACTCCTTGAACTTTTCAAAGAACAATATTTGCCTTTCTTTGGACAATTTTAGAGAATTTTTGGGCATTTCCATGATTTTTCTCTCTCCTCTCTCGAAATTCCAGTTTGAACTGGAGAAGATGAAGTTTCTGGTGACATTTATGCCCTAAACCAGATCCAACCACCAAAATAAATGAAAACTGTCAGAATCCACCCCTATCCGTGCGGATGACAATGTCATTACCAAAAAAAAAAAATCTGCAGCAGTTTAAACTGCTGCACCACGGAGGAATATTTCGCTCGAAACCTGTGCAAAGCCTGTCCAAACAGTTCACAGCTCAAAACCTTCACACCCTTGCCAAGAAACCGGGCTCGTGCAACATTTGCATTCATAATAGATAAAAAAAACAAAAAAAAAGTAGATTATTACATTCCAAAAAAAAAAAAGAAAACTAATTCTAGATCATTACATTCCAAAAAAAAAAAAGAGTGTGCATGAAAAAAAGAAAAGTGTATCTGTCTAAATAGGTACAATCCCAGAATCAATAGAAAATAATCAGCCAGAATCCTCAGTGGCTGGCCCTTTCCCCCGGTCCCTCTTGCGGCTCGGGCCTGCCTCCTCAGTAGTCATGAATGTCTCAGGCTCAGAATCATCATCCTCGTCTCCAGAGAGAGGCTCGCCTAGATCAACCGGTACGCCACGATAAGGCAAGCCGAGGTCCGCAAAGAAGTCATATCCAAACGTGAATGCGTCGGACTCCTGGACATGCGAAGAAGGCCCACCGTGGTGCCAAACGTGCCCCTGCCCGTGCAAATTCCCGAGGATGACGTGGTCCGGAGGAAGCTCCATGCCGGGATCCATGAGAGGAGAAAAAGGAGTCTCGGTAGAATGCTCGGAAGGAATAGGGGAAGTCTCCCGCTCTACAGGCGCCGGCTGTGCCCGTCTCGCTCTGCCCTGAGCAGCCCCACAAGCAACCATCCTCCTGAGGAACCTCTTGGCCCCAATCACCTGCTTCGTCAGCTTCTCCACAACCACAGTCGGGAACTGCACGGAAATAAAAGCGTCAGAAATAATTGACGCGAAAATGATGAAGCGAAAGAAAAGACAAAGAGACAGAAGCAGTAAAAGGCCGTACCTTCATATCTGGACGAGGCCGAAAAGCTCGTGGGACCCGCTCAGGTTTAGGGATCTGTACTCTCAGCCTTATCCCATCCTGGACATACGAAAAGTCCGATCGAGGGTATCGCACAATCCCCTCCCCCTCTCTCTCAAGCACCTAGGGCATCCTCAGCCTCCTCAAGATAAATCTCGAATACTCCTCGATCGCCACAAACATCGAGAAG
Organism: Adenophora triphylla var. japonica; assembly: GCA_022495995.1. Classification (NCBI taxonomy): domain Eukaryota; kingdom Viridiplantae; phylum Streptophyta; class Magnoliopsida; order Asterales; family Campanulaceae; genus Adenophora; species Adenophora triphylla. Next base: position 56,499 of record JAFEMH010007066.1, read on the forward strand.
TGCTGGCCACCTCGATAGTCACCCCAGGTCTCTGACCTCTCACTCGGATGCATCATGTCGGCAGGAGGCTCCGCCGGTGCCATCAGAGGCGCACCCTCGCCATGCTGGTGCGTCACTCTCTCCCCCAGATAATACACATCACAGTGTAAGTGCTCCAATTTGAGTTGTTAGTATTTTCGTTAGAAAATTAACGAAAGTCCTAACATTCCTAACATTTCTAACAATTCCTAACTTTTCTAACCAAGCAAGGGTAAAGTGGGCATTGTTATTTAAGGTTAAACCTAGAAAAGAATCTCAAAAAAACAAAAGAAATGGAAAAATCCGAATCTGGTAAGTTGAAAAACATAACCAGTTTGAATTTTTGAATAATATTCTTCCTGTCCAAAAAGCCTGCAGCAGCGAAATGAACAGTGCACGCTGTCAAGAGGCTCCGCGCGGATCTGTTAGCATCTCACAGAGGGCTATAAATTGAACCCTCCTCTCTCAGTTTACACAACACAAATCACTCACAGCAACAGCACCTTGGCGAAAAATAGGGAGAAAACAGTGGGAATTCACTTGAATTGCCACCATTTTCTCTTTAATCTTTCCCAAACCCCACTCACTCAAAATACTTTCAAAACACTCTCATACATACTCTCATACATACACCAATCCAGGCTCAAATCACCCCTTAGGAGGAGGATTAGAGAGAAAACATAGAGGACTTCATTGTTATCTACTTGTTTTCTCTTTAACCAACTCAAATCATCAACCCTAAACACTTTCAAGCCCAAAACACATTCAAGCCTTTGAATCCATTCAAACACAAAACACAAGGAAGATAGGTATAACCTCCCTCTCCTTACCCTAAAATTCATCCATGCATGCAATTTCAAACTCCAAAATGTAGTTTGTTCATCTTCTTGTCTTAGATCAAAGAAGATCACCATGGAAGTTCATCTCCATGGATGATCTTCTACAAGGATCAACATTATTTTCAAAGTGTTCTTACTTACTTGCAAAGAAAACACATTTTCAAAACCCTAAAAATCATTTTCATACATCAAATCTCTTTTTCAAAGGATAAAATTTCCCTTCCCAAGCAAATGAAGTGCTTAGTCCTAATGTACCCCAAGGATGGTTTGATATAGTTGATTCACCACTAAAATATCAAGTGATCACTAATCAAAACCTAGGGAAATGGGGACAAGCATGGATGCAAAACCCCCTTTAAAATCATGTTTTCCTTCTTGAGAAGTTGCTGTCCAGTAGAAATTTTCTAAGACCCCAGTCCATGGTCTAATTTTTTGGACACAGATAAACTTGGAATTTGGTGTTGACTACAAAACACTTTTTGTAGCCAACATCCAGATATTTCCAGACATATTTTTACTTTATTTTTTACGTAAGTAAAACTCCCTTTTTCAAATTTTCCTTTAAAGGTCAGTTCATCAGTCTCTGGAAATCCAGATTTCACATCTGAGATTTCCAGAAGGTTTTGGTCCCTTAAATAATCTCCAAAATGGGAAATTCTTTTACAGAAACCTTATTTAAGGTGTTTTGAACATTTTTCATTCTCGGACTTTTCCCAGATTCTGGAATTTTCAAGCCCTAAAGTCCATTTCAAAATTAAGTGTCCACTGCCTTTTTCATTCTGGCAGAAATGGTTTCCAACTTTCAAAAATCTTTTGAGTTCCAAAACTCAACCCAAAAATCACACCAAAAATCATGGGATCTTTCCAAAGTCTAATAAAGAATTACCAATTTTCACTTTCCTCAGTTTCAACTTATTTTGGCCAAATTAACACACACACACACACACACAAACAAATGGTTTTTAGCTTGGAAGACTCGTTTTACGAGGCATTCCGGGTGCACACTAACGTCCTTCCCGGCATGTAACGTGACCTCCGAACCCAAATCTCTTATTTCGGGCATTTTTCAAAGTTTTGGCCCTTAAAACAAAAATGGCGTGGCGACTCCGGTCTTTTTTCGATTGGTTTTTTCAAAGAAACGAAAAATTTCAAAGTAATCTTTCGGAAAAAATTTGGCGGCACATCGTCACACACAGGTCAAACCTCTCAAAATCCTCCGCTGCACGGTCCATCTCTCGGCGCCCTTCAGCTGCTCCACCTCGAAGCGGCCCCAGGGGTAGAACCTGATCCCCTCAACTGTTTCAGCTCTCGTCAAGGGCAGGCAATCCCTGTACTTAAGGGTCGTGCGCCCCCTGGAACCTATCTTCTCCCGAGCAAATGTCCAAGGTTTGACCCTCTCCTGGCAAATGTCCAAGGTTTGACCGTATCGGAAGTTTCGCGAAGAACCCCCAGGCGCTCCATCAGCCACATAGTCAAAAGAAATGGGCTGCCCCCGTGCATATACCGCCTCCAGGTAGCCAACCTGTCAAGAGCATGAAGAGCCTCTTCCAGGATCAAGGGCACAACATCCCGGCCTGAACGGCAGTGTACAACCACATCCAGCAAAGCCCGATGACAAATCCCAAAAGAGTAAACCATGAACAAGGTCCCAAACATACAATGTGCAAAAGCATCCCAATAGGCATCATCAAGCAAGCCTAAACCCCTAAATCTATCAGGAAGACCAGAAATGTCAAAATGATCGGGACCACGGATCATACCTTGTGCTTCCTCCGGGGAAAGATGAAGAAGGTTGCACAACCTATCAACGAAAAAAGCTCCTCCGGGCAAAGGAATCGCAATCTCCTCCACCTCGGGACAGCCAAGCAAAGCCCGAAATTCTTCAACAGTCGGAACAACTTCATTGTAAGAAAAGCAAAAGACATGCCTCCTTGTATCCCAAAAAGAAGCGGAGGCCCTCAAGAGATCATAGTCCGGAACCAATTCTTTGAGAGACCATAAACACTTTACATTGTACCTTTCTTCAAAAAATGACCTCCTCTCGTGCATAATCTCCCTACACCACTCCTTGAACTTTTCAAAGAACAACATTTGCCTTTCTTTGGACAATTTTAGTGAATTTTTGGGCATTTCCATGACTTTTCTCTCTCCTCTCCCGAAATTCCAGTTTGAACTGAAGAAGATGAAGTTTCTGGTGACATTTATGCCCTAAACCAGATCCAACCACCAAAATAAATGAAAACTGTCAGAATCCACCCCTATCCGCGCGGATGACAATGTCATTACCAGAAAAAAATATGCAGCAGTTTAAACTGCTGCACCACGGAGGAATATTTCGCTCGAAACCTGTGCAAAGCCTGTCCAAACAGTTCACAGCTCAAAACCTTCACACCCTTGCCAAGAAACTGGGCTCGTGCAACATTTGCATTCATAATAGATAAAAAAAAAACAAAAAAACAAAAAAAAAAGTAGATTATTACATTCCAAAAAAAAAAGAAAACTAATTCTAGATCATTACATTACAAAAAAAAAAAAAAAAAAAGTGTGCATGAAAAAAATAAAAGTGTATCTGTCTAAATAGGTACAATCCCAGAATCAATCACTTAAAAAACCATACAACAAACATCTAAATAAAAACTTAAAAAATCATACAGAAAATCAATAAATGTCTTACAATCATAATAAAACAACTAATACCACAAAGTTTTGTTACATCTAAATAAAAAAATAGTTTCACTTATTTCTCCTCTAAAACTTTATGTCATAGGCAGTCAGGGTGAACTTATTCGTCGGATGCCGCTCCCGAGACCCTCTTCTAATCAACTCCTCCCGTTGAGCAGGGGTAGGACGTACCTCACTAGATGATGTCGCAGTTGAATCAGAGAGGGGTGGAATATCCACTCGTGAGGATGATAAAGGAACCCTAAAGCCACTTCTCGAATATACGGGCGTGTGAAAAGTCCTAGGTGGAGGGTCAACGAAATCATCATTATCCGGACGAGGCCGAAAAGCTTGTGGGACCCGCTCAGGGATAGGGATCTGTACTCTCAGCCTAACCCCATCCTGGACATACGAAAAGTCCGATCGAGGGTATCGCACAATCCCCTCCCCCTCTCTCTCAAGCACCTGGGGCATCCTCAGCCTCCTCAAGATAAATCTCGAATACTCCTCGATCGCCACAAACATCGAGAAGTGCTGGCCACCTCGATAGTTACCCCAGGTCTCCGACCTCTCACTCGGATGCATCATGTCGGCAGGAGGCTCCGCCGGTGCCATCAGAGGCGCACCCTCGCCATGCTGGCGCGTCACTCTCTCCCCCAGATAATACACATCACAGGTCAAACCTCTCAAAATCCTCCGTTGCACGGTCCATCTCTCGGCGCCCTTCAGCTGCTCCACCTCGAAGCGGCCACAAGGGTAGAACCTGATCCCCTCATCTGTCTCAGCTCTCGTCAAGGGTAAGCAATCCCTGTACTTAAGGATCGTGCGCCCCCTGGAACCTATCTTCTCCCGAGCATGCTTGCTCCAGGAGAGCATGGCCAGATATGCCCCGATGTGCTCCGCCGGCTGCCGCCACATCGTGACGTGAAAGAACTCCAGAGCCCATACCTGCGAAAGGGAAAGATCCCATCAACTAAGTGCGAAAAGAACAGTGCGTGCTTAAGGGAAAGAAAAAGCAGAAGCTTATACCTCCATAGGTAACTCAAAGCACGTCAGAGAACTGACAGCCTTCCGGCTATACCGATCCAGAGCAAAATATAGCTCTGCCAGCCCTGCCTCTCCCCAAGACACCTCCCCAGCCATTTCCACATCCTCTAACGTCCTCAGCAAAGCGAACACCGCCGTTCCCTCGGCGTGTCCAAAAAGTGTGCTCGAAAAAGCAAACCATAGAAAAGCCCTGGCAATCTGCACAGCAGCCACTCTCTCATCCCCAGCCTCGTAGCTCTCAATGCTCTCCACGATCTTCCCGTGGACCACAGCATACTCCATACCCATCCCCTTTTTGGGAATGGGGGTAAAGCCCAGAAGATCCTGCAGCTCCAGGTCACTGTAGCCATCCCTCCACTCAATGCTCCGTCCTTTAAAGGACAGGCCTGTGATCGCCGCGTAATCGGAAGGTGTGACCGTGGCCTCGCCCCAGAAGAAATGAAATGTGTGGGTCACGTCCCACCAATGCTGTGCCAAAGCGAAAATCAGGCCCTTACTCTTGGGGAACTTAACCAACCCCCTCAGACACTCAATAAACTTGTACAACCCAGTCCCAATGACGATCTGTCTCGGACTCATCAAAACTCCTCTGCCCAGGACTGGAAGCCGGTCCCACAGGTCAACCACGGCCTCCACTGAACCTCGAATCTTCAGCTTATTCAGCTGCTCCGTCACAAAACGATCTCCACCCTGCAATGAAAAAAAAATGTCAAAAAAAAATTGCATTTGCATCAAAAAAAAAAAAGAGAAAGCCTACACATGCATCACAAAGTTCTAAAGAAAATTCGGCAGCATAACGGCATACAATGGACTCAGCCCCATTTTTCTCACAAAAGAAAAGATTCTTCAGCAACCATCATTCATCATGCATATAAAAAAAAAAACATGTCAATAACATTGAGTCAACGGAAGTAAAAACTCCGTCCCATTTTATAGCATGCATAAGCAATTTCCCACAATTCATTCATCCAATCAACGGGAACGAAAATCCGTTCCATTTTTCAAAAAAAATCATATCTTTTTACAAAAAAATGCACGCATAAATTCATATCATTCATATCAACATTGCAAGAATCCTACATGCAACAAAAAAGTCCGTCCCGAATTCGGGCAAGTCATCATCATCTCATATTTCAAAATGGCAAAATGCTCATTCTTTTTTCAAACAAAATGCATATTCGGGTTACCCGTATACTCATTACAACATGCAAAGTCAAGATTCAAGGTCCAAGAACACATTTTTCGAATTTTAACTACAATTTTCGAAATTAAAAAAAAATGTGGCAAAATGCCCATTCTTTTTCCAAACAAATTGCACATTTGGGTTACCCATATACTCATTACAACATGCAAAGCATCAAAATCGAATTTCAAGCCCAAGAACATTGACTTTCGAAATTTTCAAAAAAAAAAAAAAATCATCACAAAAATCAATTTCGAATGAAAAATCAACAAAGAAAATGGAGAGATTCGAGGTATACCGTACGGAGACTCGGATCAGTGGCCCAATGTTGCCACGCATCGGGATATGGCTCCTCCGCAATCGATTGCGAAAGAGAGTAATGCCTCCTCATTCGAACGAGCTCTAATCGCCTCTCCGCGACCGGGCCGCGTCCTTGACCTTGAATGGCGACTCCCCCGTGTTCCATTGCTCGAAAATCGAAAAAAATCGAAAGATTTCGAAGCTTCCTAGGCCAAAAATGGCGGATTTCTCACTGTCTCTCTCTCTTCTCTCGAAAAACTGTAAAAATAGTGAGGAAGAAGGAGAAGGGCGGCGGTGCCTTTTAAAAACCAATCTGGGCTTCTTTCCCCTCAGCGCGGACCAAATTGAAGGGTCAAAAAGACCATTTTGCCCTTTAAAATTTCAGGACTCTGCAGTTTAGTCCCAAACTTAACAGAGTTAACCAAAGTTAACCAAAGTTAACACCCCCTTTCAAAAGAGCTTCAACGGCAGTAAAACGTAAGTCCGATTTTTCCGAGAAAGATAACGGAATCCCGTTTCTTTCATCAATTTCATCAACGGCAGTAAAACGTAAGTCCGATTTCTCCGAGAAAGATAACGGAATCCCGTTTCTTTCATCAATTTCATCAACGGCAGTAAAACGTAAGTCCGATTTCTCCGAGAAAGATAACGGAATCTCGTTTCTTTCATCAAAATCATCAACGGCAGTAAAACGTAAGTCCGATTTCTCCGAGAAAGATAACGGAATCCCGTTTCTTTCATTAATTTCATCAACGGCAGTAAAACGTAAGTCCGATTTCTCCGAGAAAGATAACGGAATCCCGTTTCTTTCATCAATTTCATCAACGGCAGTAAAACGTAAGTCCGATTTCTCCGAGAAAGATAACGGAATCCCGTTTCTTTCATCAATATCATCAACGGCAGTAAAACGTAAGTCCGATTTCTCCGAGAAAGATAACGGAATCCCGTTTCTTTCATCAATTTCATCAACGGCAGTAAAACGTAAGTCCGATTTCTCCGAGAAAGATAACGGAATCCCGTTTCTTTCATCAATATCATCAACGGCAAGAAACGTAAGTCCGATTTCTCCGAGAAAGATAACGGAATCCCGTTTCTTTCATCAATTTCATCAACGGCAGTAAAACGTAAGTCCGATTTCTTCGAGAAAGATAACGGAATCCCGTTTCTTTCATCAATATCATCAACGGCAGTAAAACGTAAGTCCGATTTCTCCGAGAAAGATAACGGAATCCCGTTTCTTTCATCAATATCATCAACGGCAGTAAAACGTAAGTCCGATTTCTCCGAGAAAGATAACGGAATCCCGTTTCTTTCATCAATATCATCAACGGCAGTAAAACGTAAGTTCGATTTCTCTGAGAAAGATAACGGAATCCCGCCTCTTTCCTCATTATCACCGACGGCCGTAAAACGTAAGCCCGTTTTCCCCAGCAAAAGCCAAAGGGATCCCTCGATTCCACCCCCAGCAGCTTTTCGAACTACGTAAGGGCTTGATTCCCCAATCGGGATACGTAGGTAGCCTATCACAGGTCCAGCCACTCGACCAGCACGGTCATCCTTTCCCTCGGCAGCAGACGTAAGACCGATCCCTTCAAACGAAGTCCACCAAAGGAACATCTTTCCCAAACCATCAAGGTTCGAGGCACCTAAAACGACATCATCTTCAAGGTTCGAGGCACATAAAACGCCATCATCTTCAAGGTCTGAGGCACCTAAAACGCCATCATCTTCAAGGTTCGAGGCACCTAAAATGCCATCATCTTCAAGGTCTGAGGCACCTAAAACGCCATCATCTTCAAGGTTCGAGGCACCTAAAACGCCATCATCTTCAAGGTCTGAGGCACCTAAAACGCCATCATCTCCGAGGTTCGAGGCACCTAAAATGCCATCACTGTCAGGTTGACGCCTCAAAACAGTCACTCCAGGGTCAAAAGACCCGAACTACGACTGGCTTGATTCCTCTTAAGGATACGTAGATAGCCTACCATTAGGTTCAGTCATCAGACCGAAATGGTCATTCCTATCCCCAGCAGAGCGGATATACAACTCTAGCCATCAGACCTAAATGGTCATGTCCTATTCCCAGCAGAGTTTCTTTCAGCAACCGACTGCAGAACTCGCTCACCAGGTTGACACCTCAAAATAGTCACTCCAGGGTCTAAAGACCCGAACTACGACCGGCTTGATTCCCATTCGGGATACGTAGGTAGCCTATCGCTAGGTTCAGCCACTCGATCACTTGATCGTCCTGTCAAATATGGAGCCTTACTCTTATCGACGACCCCGCTTCCTTCGAAAGCGCCGTCGCCGAGGGGCTATTGTAAGTGCTCCAATTTGAGTTGTTAGTATTTTCATTAGAAAATTAACGAAAGCCCTAACATTCCTAACATTTCTAACAATTCCTAACTTTTCTAACAAAACAAGGGTAAAGTAGGCATTGCTATTTAAGGTTAAACCAAGAAAAGAATCTTAAAAAGAAAAGAAATTGTAAAAAAACCCGAATTAGCAAGCTGAAAAACAGCAACCAGTTTGAATATTTTGAAAATATTCCTTGTGTCCAAAGCCTGCAGCTGTAATTAATGAACAGTGCACGCTGAGGTTCCTATCCGCGAGGATGACTCTGTAATTTTCATAGGGTTATAAATTGAGCCCTTCAGTCACAGAAATAAAGAGCCACAACTGAATTCACAACAAAACCTTGGCGAAAATACTAGAGAAAACAGTGAGAATTCCCTTGAATTGTCACCTTTTTCTCTTGATTATTTTCCCAAATCACACCCACTCACTCTCAAACTCAAAGTCTCAAACACAAACACAAGGGAAGATAGGTATAATCTCCTTCTCCCTACCCTAAATTTCTCTCATCCATGCATGCATCTCATACTTTGAAGATGTAACTTGTTCACTTCTTGCCCTAGATCCAAGAGGATCACCATGGAAGTTTATCTCCATGGATGATCCTCTACAAGGATCAACATTCCCTTCTAATTGTTTTTACTACTTCCAAACATATTTTCAAAACCCTAAAAATCATTTTCATACATAAAATCTTGATTTCAAGGATAAAATTCCCTTTCCCAAGCAAATGAAATGCTTAAAGTCCTAATGTACCCTAAGGATGGCTTGATATAGTAGATCACCACTAAAATGTCTAGTGACTACTAATCAAAGCCTAAGGAAATGGGGACAAGCATGGATGCAAACCCCTTTTAAAATCACATTTTTATTCTTGAGAAAGTTGCTGTCCAGTAGCCTTTCTCTAAGACCTTTGTCCATGATCTAATTTTGTGGACACATAAGAACTTGGAATTGGGTGTTGACTACAAAATACTTTTTGTAGCCAAAATCCAGAGATTTCCATACATATTTTTATTATATTTTTTGCGTGAGTAAAACTCCCTTTTTCAAATTATTCCCCAAAGGTCAGTTCAACAGTTTCTGGAAATCCATATTTCATATCTGAGATTTCCAGAAGGTTTTGGTACATCAAATCATCTTCAAATGGAAAATCCTTTTGCAGAAACCTTATTTAAGGTGTTTTGAACAGCTTTCATTCTCGGACTTTCCCATGATTTTGAAGTTTTAAAGCTCTTAAATCCGTTTTAAAATCAAGAGTCCACTGCCTTTTTCATTCTGGCAGAATTGGTTTCCAACTTCAAGAAATCTTTTGAGTACCAAAACTCAACCCAAAAATCATACCAAAAATCATGGGACTTGTTTAATGTCTTATAAAGAGTTCCCAATTTTTAGTTTTCTCAATTTAAACTTATTTTGGCCAAAGGAACACACACACACACACACAAATGGTTTTTAAGCTTGGAAGACTCGTTTTACGAGGCATTCTGGGTGAACACTAACGTTCTTCCCGGCGTGTAACGTGACCTCCGAACCCAAATCTCTAATCTCGGGCATTTTTCAAAGTTTTGGCCCTTAAAACAAAAATGGCGTGGCGACTCCGTGTTTTTCGATTGATTTTCAAAGAAAAGAAAAATACCAATCTTTCGAAAAATGGCAACATCGTTACAATGTGGTATTACCAAATAATCACATATTAAAATATTCTTAAGATTTAAGAAGGTGTACCAATTGGTATATTTCAAATAATTGTTATGATGGACTAATAATACTCACTTAGTCCCAAAAAATAATACTAGTTTCATTTTATTTATAATAAACGTTTATCAAATATTATCTAACTATTCTTTTTTCTATTGCTAACATCTTAATGATATATACTCCGTATGTAATAATTTTTATAATCTTATTGAGATAATTAAATAAACATTGATATTTGATCAAAATTTACTCATATCATTCAATATAATATATAAAAACAAACACATTTTAAGCTCATATAGCGCGCCACGTGAAATTCCCCGTATGATCCATATAACCAATAGTCAGATGCCATGTGGCAGTGAAGATGCTGGTTTTTTTGTAACTTCAAATATAAAAGATAAAAATTATCAATTTAAAAAAACGATTAGTCTAAACAAAATTTTAAAAGCTTATTTGATATTTTTGTTTGGATAAGATGATAAGCCCCTATAAGTTTAAAATGAATGTTTACATCTGTAGACACCCCATTCTGAACAAATAATTCATGATTACACTACTCTTCGTCTCTCTTTTATGTTTTGATGAAAGCATATCAGTTTCGTCATGTTTCGTTAACTTTCTAACTAACCTCGTTAGTTTTGGACCTAACTGATTAACGGAATAACTGAAGAGGACAAAATAGTCAAACGACTAGTTATCTCGCGCGGAATAGCGTGTCTCGCGCGAGACAACTCCTCGACAGGATGTGCAGAATCACAATCCTTCTCCGTTTCAAACTCTTTTCTTGATAAAATCTTATCCCATCCGGTTCTCCAATCACAATTGAGTTCTGAAACCTTCCTAAGGTGTTTGATCACATCCTTAACACCTCTCCAACCCCTATAAATACCTGATGACTTTCAGTATTTAAAAAAGGAGAGTTTTAGATTGAGAGGTCTCCGATCCACGATCGAAAACACACAACACACACAATTTGTTGGTTTCTTTCCACGAAAGACTCCCTCAAATCACCTACAAAATCACCCTAAAATCACCTAAAGTTTGTTTGTCAACCTTGTTGATCAACAAACATCAAAACTCGAATCAAGGACCGAGGCGAAGCTCTGTCCGCATCAAGATTTGACTCTTATATTGAGTCGAAACTCTGTCCAAATCACTTCTCAACCAAGAATCCATCTTAGAACCACGTTCTAAATCAATTACTCCCTAAACCCAAGGTAAACTCCTATATTTTTTACTCTTCTTCTTCTCAATCTCTCTCTATTGAATTTTAGAGTGGTGTAATCCCATCAAAAGGATTAGCCTAGAGTCCCTTCAATCGATGAAGGCGATCTCGAAGCATATAATCCGACATTCCTAATCAAGAAATTGATTAGGGTTCTTCTTTTATTTTATTGTATTAAAAAGATTGATAATACTCAATTGGCAAGACCGGTCTTCGGATTGGGTGGAATGGGTGCTCCTCGACCTTCCCATTCCATAACTTAACCCCCGAACCCTCAAATCTCTTTAAAATAAAAAAGGTTTTTCTTATTGTTTCTATAAATAAATGATAAGTGGCGACTCAAAAGATGTTTAAAAATTCACGCATCGCTAACAACATCAACCAATTATTTTTTAATTTCAACCAAGTACACACTGGATCAAGTCCAAACAAAGAATTTGAAGCAAAGGGTTTCAGACGATGGTTTTGGCAAGGAAATGGGCTAAGATTTGTTTCTTCAATTTTTATTCTTAATTTCTAATAGTTTTTTCTATATGTTCATCAATTTTAATTCTTTTAATGTTCCTTTATTTTAAGCTATTGTGATGGAATCTATAGGCGTTCACATCATTAGCATTTGCACAAAATAGAAAAAAATTGTTGCTTTTTATTCATGAACGGAGATACCTGGGAGTTTAGAAATAGTCAAACTGATTTTTATTTTATTTATTTATTGCGCAAAAACGAAACCTCAATCGTAAAGAAAACAGTGGATTGAAGGCCATCATGGACAACATACAGAACATTTTGAGAACTCAATTTTTTTGCCCGCATCAATGCTTCAAGATGGCACATAGCTTCACCTTCAAGAACACGGTGAAAACGTTCCTTGATCACCCATGAGGACCATCCCCATTCATTTAATAAATTCATCCTCAAGAAATGATACATCCGTTTTCATCTTAACATAACATGGCCGAGGGAAGGTGGTGACAACCTAACTATCTAAGCATGTCGACCCCGGAACTATTATCGTTGTCCAATTAATTTCATTCAACTGCCTTTTCTTAGTTTGTCAATCATATCTTTAAGCAAATTCACTTTTTAATTTCAAATTGTTTATAACTTTTTAAGTAGTTATATCATTTTATTGTAATTTTAATCCCTTGAAGCTCTTATGGCATGGAATGCAGTGACAAATTTATTTTCATTTTCTTTTGATAGTAAGTGGGTTGTAGCTTTTATTTTTTCATATCCCTTTGTGATTCAGCAACTACCCTTTACTAGGGTACCTAACTGCCTACTTGCAGAAGGATGACAACTTATGGAAAGAGTATGAAGGATGACATACACTTGGGGTGAATGGAAAACATTTTACAAAAGAAAGTACCAAATTCACAATCTTTAAATGTGTATCTCCTGCAATAATTATTTTCTATATATCTTTAGTTAATTTACTCGATAAAACAATTAATAAAATGTATTACAACTTCTAATGTAAGAGTGAGGTAATGATTTTATTGTTGTTTTTAATTATAACGATTTTATTGATATTTTTAGTTAGAGTGTAGCGAGTCTACAATCAATATAACTAATAAAATATCGTCAACTAACTTTGTGAGTATGATTTTATGACTCTATTTTGTGCCTAACATTGCTCTAAAACTTATTGTTATCAAATTGTTGATAGAAGCAATATTTATTTTGAATCCAAGCACCGGCAGATCCATGATTTATATATATATATTTTTTTTTGGGGGGGGGGGGGGGTTGTCAATTTTTTTACATAAATAAATAATTGAATGTTCATTTCAAGAAAGTGAACGTCTTTGTAAAAAAATTGTTCTTAAATGTTTTTAACGATTTTTTAAGAGATTAGAAAATGGATAACATGAATATTTATACATTTTTATCATTTAATTGTATAAAGAACAAATATTTATAGAAGTAACCTAAATAAAATTTGGATAATCATTTAATGACAGAGTGGGAAATTCAATGAATTTTAATATTAGACAATATTTTATGAATTGATGAATACAGTAAAGGCGTATATGCAATTTTAATTTCATGAAATTAATCATTTATCTTGATGTACCGTCAAATAAACTATCAATAACAATTTTTATAATTTTATCAAAATTGATATATGAAATTTCGGTCATGTTCAACTATAATGACGAAATAAAATAAAATATGACATTTAGTTATGAGAAAATAAATGGAGCTCAAAGTCCATGAAGCATTTATATAAAGTTAGAGCACCTAATTATTATTGAGTAGGTCTCCGGAGAAACACGTTTCTCCATAAGTTACGGAGAAACGTATTTTTCCAAAAAAAAATTATAATTTTTTTTTTGCATTCATTAAAAATATTTCTGGATATCAGTCTCAAAGGTTCTGAATATCCAGAACCCTTTGATCATGATATCCAGAAGTTATGTTAGAATAGGATCAACACATACCAACTTTCTGGTCATGGCCTTCACTTTTTTCTGGATATACTTTTCACTGTTTTCTGGATATACTTTTTACTGGTTTCTGGATATAGATTTGGCCAAGGTCATGGTCAATACAAAATTTCTGGATATCCTTTCTCTTAATTTCTGGATATACTTTTTAGTGATTTCTGGATATATATACTTGGTCAAGGCCAAAGGCCAAAACCAAGGGCTAAGGCAAGGTCATGAGTAATACAAATTTTTTGGATATCTAATACAAAAGATTCTGGATATCACTTTCAAAGAGTTCTGGATATCCAGAACATTTAATATTAATATCCAGAAGCCTTTCAAAAGGTTCTGGATATCTAATACAAAAATTTCTGAATATCCTTTCAAAAGGTTCTGGATATCCAGAAACTTTCAAAATGAATAATCAGAAATTTAGAATTGCCCAAGCCAAGGCCATGGGCCAAGGTCATGGCCAATACAAAATTTCTGGATATCCTTTCAAAAGGTTCTGGATATCCAGAACATTGAATGTTGATATCCAGAATTTCAGAATTCACTCAAAATCAATCTCATTAGAACCAAATCCACCCAACATATCCAAACCCGAATCATATTCCACCAAAATACTCCAGTTATACTCAACGAATCATTCAATCAATGGATCTATTCAAACAAAAATCACTAAATATGGGTAAAAGAAATAGACGGATTTACAGAAGAAAACAAATCACTAAATGAATCAATTTGACGCCAATAGCAGAATCCAGAAATTACGATTCTAGCAGTCGTTCTTCTCGTTCCTCTCTCTCTCTCTCTCGCTCTCTCTCTCTCTCTCTCTCTTGATTGATTGATTGACGTTGTTCGCACGGTTGAGAATTTTTTTTATTGTTTTCGCCGCCCGTAAAGAAATCTAGAGAGCACCGACGTGAACGATGGAAAAAACCCGTTTCTCCATAAATTATGGAGAAACACATTTCTCCCTAGATTTTGACATTATTATTTGCTACTTGACATTTGTTAAGGATGATGAAGCACAGCCCAAGCTTCACGACACTGCACAAGAGGAACATGAGGTTGTTAGAGACAAGTCTGCTGCCACTGCTCATGAGGCGCCCGCCCCACCTACAGCCATGCGCCCGCCTCAACTCATCAGTAGCATGGCTAAACATTCTGGACATGAAGCGCTCGCCTCACATATCCTCAGGCGCCCGCCTCAAGCGTCGAAGACCAAGGCTGGTGTTACTGAGGCCCAGGCGCACGCCTCAGCATGGGCCAGGCGGCCGCCTCACTACACAACCATTTCCTAGTCTGTTTTGGTTTTCTGTAACTGTTTCCTAATTTTCTTCTCCTTCTTGTATTTGGTAAACATTGGTATATACATAGAATAGGAAACAATATAAATATAGATTAGGAAACAATATTTTCCTTGTATATATAGGATCTTCCAAATCCTTGTATAGTTAGGACTCTCCAATTGTAACTATAAATATTGGCACAATGTGAATAAAAAAAGCTGAGGCTTTTCAAAATCTTACATGGTATCAGAGCATTAAGATTCAAACCCAAAAACCCCACAACCTCCTCCCTATTTTCGGCAGCCCCACCCCACCATGGCAATGGCCGGAGCTTCCTCCACCATTCCAAACGCTGCCCTACCCAACCAAATTGCCTCCACCACCCCTCTCGCCATCACTGTCTCCACCAACCAACCCCGTCCTTCACCCAACCATGGCTACCACCCCACCACCAATCTCTCTCCATCCTCTAGCTCAAAACACCCACCCCGCCCCTTTAAAGGAAAGTGCCAATATTGCCATAGCATTGGTCATGTCACCTCCCAATGTCGCCATATTCTGTCAGTGTCTCAATTTTGTCGTGACAACAATGCCATCATTGAATTCTCACACTCCTCTTTTCTTATCAAGGACAAAAACACAAGTCAAACACTTATCCATGGAAACCTTGAGGATGGCGTCTACATTTGGCACCCTCCGCCCATTCAAGCTCACTCAAGCTCTCTCTCGTCGCAACTATGGCATCATAGATTAGGACATCCCTCTTCCCCCGTTCTTAGTTTATTACGTAGCAAGTTCAGTTTATCTATTTCCCCTAGTTTACCTCCTTGTAATTATTGCTTTATCAATAAAAGCCACAAGCTGCCCTTTACATCTTCTACTCTTGTCTCACATGCTCCCCTTGATCTCATTTTTTCAGATGTATGGACCTCCCCAATTCACTCACTAGACAACTTTAAATACTATGTCATCTTTGTCGATCACTTCACCAAATACATTTGGTTCTACCCTCTCAAACACAAATCCGACACCTACAACACCTTCCTCCGCTTCAAAGCCTTAGTCGAAAAATACTTCAAACGTCCCATCATTCAAGTCTACTCCGACAATGGGGGTGAATACCTAAAACTCACACCCACTCTTAGTCAAAACGGTATCACCCATCTCACTACACCCCCTCACACTCCCGAACACAACGGGTACGTCGAACGTCGTCACCGCCACATTGTTGAAACCGGCCTCACCCTTCTATCCCATGCAAACCTACCTCTCACCCTTTGGCCTTATGATCTCACCACTGCCACCTACCTCATAAACAGATTACCCACTCCCACCCTAAACAATGATTCCCCCTACTTCCGCCTTTTTTGCTCCCCTCCAAACTACACCAAGCTACGTAGTTTTGGTTGCCTTTGCTACCCATGGCTTCGCCCATACACCACCCACAAACTAGACCCAAAATCCATCCCTTGTATCTTTGTTGGTTACTCACCCACGCAAAGCGCGTATTACTACCTTGATCCCACCTCCCATCGTGTCTACACCTCCCGCCATGTCCGCTTTGTTGAAACCACTTTCCCATATAACTCCCTCACCACCACATCCCCCACTGCTTCTACTCCTCCTTCCTCCGAATGGCACACCCTTTTTCTCCCCATCCTAGACACTACCCCCTCCATCCTACCTCCCCCAACCCCAACCCCAACCCCTCCACCTCCCCCACTCCTCCCTCCCCAACTCAACCCTCTCCCAATCCCACCCCTAATGAACCCCCTACCCCACCTCAACTTGATACTACACCACGCACTCCTAACCCCCCATCCCCTCCACCTCCCACCCGCACTATCACCACTAGACTTTCTCATGGCATCACCAAACCCAACCCCAAGTATGCCAACCTATCCCTCCTCACCTCCCCCACAAGCCTTCCCACCACCACCAAACAAGCCCTATCCATTCCTCATTGGCGCAACGCCATAATTGAAGAGTTCCAAGCCCTAACCCGCAACAACACTTGGTCCTTGGTACCATCCACATCAGCCCATAACATTGTCGGATGCAAGTGGGTCTTTCGCGTCAAATACAACCCCGACAACACCATTCAGAAATACAAGGCCCGACTTGTAGCCAAAGGTTTTCACCAACAGCCCGGTGTTGACTACATCGAAACCTTTAGTCCCGTTGTCAAACCAGCCACAGTTCGGCTACTCCTTTCCCTTGCCACAACCAACCATTGGCCTCTTCGCCAACTTGATGTGAACAATGCCTTCCTTCAAGGCACTCTCTCTGAAACTGTTTTTATGACACAACCCCCCGGCTTTGAGGACTCCACCAACCCATCCTTTGTTTGTCGCTTATCAAAAGCAATCTATGGTCTCAAACAGGCTCCCCGAGCATGGTTTCAAGAACTCAAAACCTACCTCACCACATATGGCTTCCAACCCTCCTTAGCCGATCCCTCTCTGTTTATCTTCAACAAATCCCCATCTCCAATTTACCTCCTTGTCTATGTTGATGATATCATTGTCACCGGCCCTTCCCCCTCTCACATTCAGTCTTTCATCTCCAACATATCCAGCCGGTTCTCCCTCAAGGACCTTGGGCCCTTGTCCTACTTCTTGGGTGTTGAAGTCGTCCCTAACCATAATGGGCTCCTCCTCTCTCAAACCAAATACATCCATGACCTTCTCACCCGTCACAAGATGATTGACTTCAAGCCGCTCCCCACTCCCATGGTAGCATCACCTCCCCTCACTCGATCCACTGCCACTTCAGCTGTTGACCCTACCTCCTATCGTGCTATTGTTGGTGGACTTCAGTACTTATCATTCACTCGTCCCGACATTGCCTTCTCGGTCAACAAGCTTGCGCAATTTATGCAAAACCCCCAATCTTCTCATTGGGTTGCTTTGAAGCGTCTTCTACGCTACCTTCATGGCACTATGCACCTTGGTCTTCAGATTTTTGCGTCGTCTCCCTCTTCTCTTCATGCATTCTGTGATGCGGATTGGGCTGGAGACAAAGACGATTTTGTATCCACCACTGGCTTGCTTGTCTATTTGGGCAAAAACCCGGTCACTTGGTCCTCCCGGAAACAACGCGCCCTTGCTAGGTCCACCACTGAAGCTGAATTCCGGGCTATTGCCGACACTGCAGCTGAACTCACTTGTGTGGGGAACTTACTTACTGAGCTTGGATTTCCATCTTCCACTACACCTGTGATTTACTGTGACAACCTTGGTGCCAACACATATTCTGCGAACCCGGTATTTCACTCTCGAATGAAACATGTGGCTCTCTCATTTCACTTTGTTCGTGAGCAAATTCAGTCCGGTTCTCTCCGTGTGCAACACATCTCTGGTACGGATCAACTAGCAGATGTTCTTACGAAACCACTATCCCGTGTACGCTTCCAACAACTTATCTCCAAGATTGGTCTTCTCCAAGGATCGTCCATCTTGCGGGGGCGTGTTAAGGATGATGAAGCACAGCCCAAGCTTCACGACACTGCACAAGAGGAACATGAGGTTGTTAGAGACAAGTCTGCCACGCCTCGCCATGAGGCGCCCGCCCCACCTACAGCCATGCGCCCGCCTCAACTCATCAGTAGCATGGCTAAACATTCTGGACATGAAGCGCTCGCCTCACATATCCTCAGGCGCCCGCCTCAAGCGTCGAAGACCAAGGCTGGTGTTACTGAGGCCCAGGCGCACGCCTCAGCATGGGCCAGGCGGCCGCCTCACTACACAACCATTTCCTAGTCTGTTTTGGTTTTCTGTATCTGTTTCCTAATTTTCTTCTCCTTCTTGTATTTGGTAAACATTGGTATATACATAGAATAGGAAACAATATAAATATAGATTAGGAAACAATATTTTCCTTGTATATATAGGATCTTCCAAATCCTTGTATAGTTAGGACTCTCCAATTTAACTATAAATATTGGCACAATGTGAATAAAAAAAGCTGAGGCTTTTCAAAATCTTACAACATTGTATTAGTATATAATTTGGTTCTTCGGATATATCTAATTAATATATCTTAAGGCTTTTTATTTTATTTTCATGTCAAAAATTCTATTAAATCATAGATAAGTGCAATTATGTGAAAATATTAAATTGAAAAAGATAAAAATGAAAGGCAAATCATTTGAAATTTTATGTTTGAGCTAACCCAAGCAAGATTTAAACCTTAATTTCAGTTCAATTGAAAGCAAAGAAAATCAAGAAATAAGAAATAAGGTTCTTCAAGTAAAATTAAGCCCACATTCGAGAAGAAATTACACAACAAGAACAATGCGTGGTTGAAGAGGGTAAAGGTCAAGTATTCAATAATTCGCACAAAATTGCTTAATTAGTAGATGATGATGTTGGAGGTCATGACGATTGGAATTGTAGGCTACACTTCTTGATGTTCTTCTTTGAATATGGGGAGACCTTTTAAATGCTTTAGTGCTTCGATGGGGAGACCTTTTAAATGAGGGTTTTAAGGGTGATCAAGAAAGTTACAGAGTAGCAATGGAGGACGACACAAAAGATTTCAACTTGTGGAAAGATATACGTAAGGAAGAGTTGGTGATGTTGGGAGTTAAGGCAAAATGGTGAAATAGTGTATCAAAGACGTGTTTGAGTAGTTCATGGTTGGCGGCAATGGTGGTGGCCATGGTATTTGCGATAAAAGATAATATTTTCCGTGTCTCTATTCAACATTTACACAGTTGTTATATAGCTAAAAGAGTTCCACTAATCTTGCTATTCTATTCCTATCTACAGCAAGTCTATCTCTTTATCTAAGGTAACCAAATTACATTTGAATTTAAAGAGATAATCCTAACTATTTAAAAAGGTATTAATTATGTACAGAATATTATAATAACTATCATAATATTCTAACACACCCCCGCAGTCGAAGCGGGAGGTTTACGAACACTGAGACTGTCCCAAAAATCTTCGAATAATACTAACGGAAGTCCCTTAGTAAAAATGTCAGTCACCTGATGTCGAGACGGCACATGTAAAACATGCACTTCGCCTCGTGCAACTTTTTCCCGAACAAAGTGAATGTCTAACTCAATATGTTTCGTACGCTGGTGCTGAATAGGATTACCCGAAAGATAGATAGCACTCACATTATCACAATAAACAAGAGTAGCCTTGCGAATAGGATTACCCGAAAGATAGAGTGACTTGGTATGTTTCCTCAAATCTGTCAATTCTCAACCGCCTTCTACTCAAGAATTTCAAACCGCCTTGAATGCGGTTGAAGCAAATATCCTTCTGGAAATTGATAATGTTAAAGAGCAGCTGGAGATCAAATCAAACTCCCTTGATGATGCCTTGATGGCCAAGCTGAATGAGGTCAAGGATGAATTCAATGACCGCCTTGAAAATATCAAGTTAGGATTCACCTCTAAACTGGAAGCCACAGTTAATGAGTTGAAATCCTCCATTAAGGTTACAGTTGATCTTGATCCCATGTCTGAAGCAATTTCTACTGCATCAGCAGCAGTTCAGGGGGAGATTCACATCATGTTCAATTCTTTGAACGCCTCCTTCCATGCCTTAATTGAAGATCTAACTGCTAAGGTATCTGAAAACTCCAAGGCAGTCTCTGATGCCAATCTCAAAATTGATTCTCAAGCAAATATTTTAGAGAGATTGGTGACCGCTCAAGGAAGGACCGCAGAAGAGGTGAGAAAAATTAGAAAATCCCTGAAGTCTGAAACCTCTGCATCAAATCTTGCCAGGAATCCAGAGATCAATCAACCGCAGCAGCAGCAGCAAGGTCAAGAACCGCATCAACCCTAAACCGCTATTGCTCTGTATTTTTTAAACTCTTTTGTTGTTGGACCGCACTCTCTTTGTATTTTCTTTTGTCCAACTTTTGTTTTTTTTGCAACCCTGTAATTTTCTTTCATTCCTGTTTTGTAACCACTTGAGGAATTAATGGAAATTGCATCATGGTTCCAAAAACCTTGTTCATATCAAACTGCTTGTTTGTAGAACAATGAAACCTCTTATGGTTTTAAACCTCATTCAAATATTTTTCAACTTAAAATCATTTTTTTGAATTGAAGTTTAAACATTCAGTTTAAACCGCACTTTGAACTTAATCTCATATTTCTTAAGTGCACTGAATGCATCTCTATACTTTCCATATTGTAAGTTTTTATCTTTTATAAAGTATAAGAAATCTATAGCTTAAGCTAAGTGTGTGCATTGACTTGGGACATGAATTACCATGTTAATTCTTATGGACATGTTCTTACCAAGTACAATGTTTGCTTTAGTTATAGTAGGTAATGGCATCAATCAAATAGGGGGAGATTGTTGGGTATGCATGTTTTAACCCTCCTATTTTTGTATTAGATTTGATTGATACCATAACCTCCTGTCTATTTTAAGGACTTTAGGACCCTATGTAATGAAGCTTAGACTTCAATTTTTTAGTTAAGTCCATTTTATAGATTAGGTTAAATTTAGGCTTGAAGACTGGCACAAGACTCATTGGAATTGAGAGTTGCAGTTCAAGAATTTCAAACCGCTTCTTTGGAACCGCCCTAGCAAAACCGCCCTTAGCTTTTGCCTGGTGAAATCCCTTGTTTGAAACAACTCTTGAACTACTCAAAGTGCAACCGCCCTATGATGAACCGCACCTTGCAACTCATTATCAACCGCACTTTGCAACCTCACTGGAGTTACCAACCGCACTTGTCAAACCGCCTGTACTCCAGAACCGCCTCCAATGATTGAGACTTGAAGTGAACCGCTCTTTGACTTCGTGATCCACATCAGCAATATCCAATGTCAACCACCTTATCTTGTCACGTGATTCAAAGTCAGAAAAGATCTGCAAGGATCTTGAAAAGGTGACAGTGTCCAAACCTCATTGCTTGCAATGAAGCATTATCAGCTTTATCTGCAACTACTGTACCAAAGGACAAAAGTGGTTGCTGTGGACCAATAAGAAAGCATCAAGTACTGTCCTTCATCAGCTGTGTCCAACGGCTACTTTTTGGATGCTTGGGTATAAATACCCCTAATCTTCACCATTTGAAGATTGCTTGAAAATTAGAGAAATTGCTGTGTTCATGTGAAGTTGAAGCTCTGCCCAGAAATCCCAAGTCCTTTGAATCTTCATCTTCATACTTCAAGAAATATTCCCCAGCCCAGAAATCAAGCCTTAACACTTTCAAGTATCATTGTGCTCTACATCTCACAGATTTAAAGAGCCTTGATCTTGTTCTCACACACACACCTCATTTGTTCTAATCACATAGATTAAACACTTGAGATACACTGGTTATAGTTTTGGATTTGTTCTTCATAGAAAAGATTTTATTGTACTTTGTAATCTCACAATACTTAATATAAAATCTCTCTTAGAAATCCAAGACTAACCATCTTGGTAGTGGACGTAGATCGTTTATCGATTGAACCACTCCAAATATTGTGTTCTTACTTTCTGCATTTATATTTCTTGTGCTTACTAATTATTTATCTCTGTCTCTGTTTGATCTTTATTTAGATATCCATTATTGTGAAATAGTGTTTGGAGTTAACAGTATCAAAACCTCACTTGTTTGTAAACCTCACTTATCAACCTCACTTAAAACCGCTTTACAAACCTCTCCTAACAAAACCGCCCTGTAACTCTAAATATTCCGCTGTGCATTTTACACTATCACTTGTAGTCTATTATCAACTGCAAGAGGATTTTGTAAGCAAGAGGTTTAAATTTTATTTAAGGGAGAAAAATTTGTAACAGCTATTCACCCCCCCCCCTCTAGCTGTATTTTCACCCTTGTTGCCACCTTTGGGACCAACACTAAACATTCTGGACATGAAGCGCTCGCCTCACATATCCTCAGGCGCCCGCCTCAAGCGTCGAAGACCAAGGCTGGTGTTACTGAGGCCCAGGCGCACGCCTCAGCATGGGCCAGGCGGCCGCCTCACTACACAACCATTTCCTAGTCTGTTTTGGTTTTCTCAGACTGCTTCCTAATTTTCTTCTCCTTCTTGTATTTGGTAAACATTGGTATATACATAGAATAGGAAACAATATAAATATAGATTAGGAAACAATATTTTCCTTGTATATATAGGATCTTCCAAATCCTTGTATAGTTAGGACTCTCCAATTTAACTATAAATATTGGCACAATGTGAATAAAAAAAGCTGAGGCTTTTCAAAATCTTACAACATTGTATTAGTATATAATTTGGTTCTTCGGATATATCTAATTAATATATCTTAAGGCTTTTTATTTTATTTTCATGTCAAAAATTCTATTAAATCATAGATAAGTGCAATTATGTGAAAATATTAAATTGAAAAAGATAAAAATGAAAGGCAAATCATTTGAAATTTTATGTTTGAGCTAACCCAAGCAAGATTTAAACCTTAATTTCAGTTCAATTGAAAGCAAAGAAAATCAAGAAATAAGAAATAAGGTTCTTCAAGTAAAATTAAGCCCACATTCGAGAAGAAATTACACAACAAGAACAATGCGTGGTTGAAGAGGGTAAAGGTCAAGTATTCAATAATTCGCACAAAATTGCTTAATTAGTAGATGATGATGTTGGAGGTCATGACGATTGGAATTGTAGGCTACACTTCTTGATGTTCTTCTTTGAATATGGGGAGACCTTTTAAATGCTTTAGTGCTTCGATGGGGAGACCTTTTAAATGAGGGTTTTAAGGGTGATCAAGAAAGTTACAGAGTAGCAATGGAGGACGACACAAAAGATTTCAACTTGTGGAAAGATATACGTAAGGAAGAGTTGGTGATGTTGGGAGTTAAGGCAAAATGGTGAAATAGTGTATCAAAGACGTGTTTGAGTAGTTCATGGTTGGCGGCAATGGTGGTGGCCATGGTATTTGCGATAAAAGATAATATTTTCCGTGTCTCTATTCAACATTTACACAGTTGTTATATAGCTAAAAGAGTTCCACTAATCTTGCTATTCTATTCCTATCTACAGCAAGTCTATCTCTTTATCTAAGGTAACCAAATTACATTTGAATTTAAAGAGATAATCCTAACTATTTACAAAGGTATTAATTATGTACAGAATATTATAATAACTATCATAATATTCTAACACACCCCCGCAGTCGAAGCGGGAGGTTTACGAACACTGAGACTGTCCCAAAAATCTTCGAATAATACTAACGGAAGTCCCTTAGTAAAAATGTCAGTCACCTGATGTCGAGACGGCACATGTAAAACATGCACTTCGCCTCGTGCAACTTTTTCCCGAACAAAGTGAATGTCTAACTCAATATGTTTCGTACGCTGGTGCTGAATAGGATTACCCGAAAGATAGATAGCACTCACATTATCACAATAAACAAGAGTAGCCTTGCGAATTGGACAATGAAGTTCTAGAAGCAAATTGCGTAACCAACATGACTCAGAAACGACATTTGCAACACCGCGATACTCAGCTTCGGCACTGGAACGAGAGATGGCAGGTTGACGTTTGGCAGCCCAAGAAACCAGATTGTCACCTAAAAACATACAATATCCAGAAGTCGAACGTCGAGTATCCGGACAACCACCCCAGTCAGCATCGGTATAGGATAATAGGGTCGACGTTGAGGAGGGGCAGAGAAAAAGACCGTAGTCAAGAGTCCCACTGATATAACGAATTATGCGCATCAATGCATTCATATGAACATCTCGAGGATCATGCATGTATAAACAAACCTGTTGAACCGCATAGGTTATATCTGGACGAGTGAAAGTCAGATATTGTAAAGCCCCAGCTAGGCTGCGGTAGAGAAATGGGTTAGCAAAGGGTGGACCGGTGGCACCGCCCACCTTAGGCTTAGTATCAACTGGAGTCAAAGCCGGCTTGCAGGAGGCCATCCCGGCCCTAGCCACAATATCCAATGCATAGGTGCGTTGAGCAAGAAATAATGAACCCGGTTGCCGTGTCACGGCAATACCCAAAAAATAACTAAGAGGACCCAGATCCTTCATCGCAAATTCGGAATTGAGTTGAGACATTATTGACTGCCGGAGAGCATCCGAGGAAGTTGTCAATATAATGTCATCAACATATAATAATAAATACGCCATATCAGATCCTTGACGATAAATGAACAATGAGTGATCTGATCGACTGTGCACAAAGCCAAGAGAAGAAACATAGTCGGCAAACCGCTTATATCATGCTCGAGGGGCCTGTTTAAGACCATATAGAGATTTTCGGAGTAAGCACACATGATCTGGAAACTCTCTATTACGAAAACCCATGGGTTGATGCATATAAACAGTTTCAAGAAGATCGCCATGTAAGAATGCATTCTTAACGTCAAGCTGATGTATAGGCCAATTCTTAGACAAAGATAAACCGAGAACAGTCCGAATCGTTGCCCTTCACAACCGGACTGAATGTCTAACCACAATCAACCCCTACTTGTTGTCGTTCTTCTTACCCCCGTTGCCACCCCCACGGTTTTGATTCTTCTGTCCCCCATTTGTCGAACCCGAACCATATGGGGGAAATGATGTATATGAGAGAGCGATAGATCATATGGGTTGAGTAAGTTGGAGTTGGGTGGTGATTGGTTCAAGATTTTTAGTGAAAAATATTAGGTTTGCTAATCGTGAATTTTATACTTTAACTCTTATCTAAATTTTTTTTTCTCACCATCAACGTAAAATGATTGTCACCTAAGCATACATAATCAAATTTATAAATCAAATTTAATGGCACATTTTCATGTGTCCACTCAAATACTGACTTTAAGGTAATTAAATGTGTCCACTCAAATACTGACTTTAATGGCACATTTTCATGTTAATCCTAAGTAAATGACATAGTTTTAATATTTTCCAGTAAGTTTTAAATACATTTTAGATATTTATCTTCATTTATATTTTTAAAATAAGAGAATTTACTATATCCCGTCGACTATCGACAGGCTACTAGCTAGTTGATTACAAAGCCAAAATGAAACTATTTCCGGGAAAAAGAATCTCTATGTGAGTCGTAACAATTTGCACAAAAATTGAGAGTGCACAAGAATAGAAGAGATTAAATATAATTAAAGATATTGTGAATGGAAAAGTGATTGTGAATGTTAAAAGTGAGATAAATTTTGCTAGTATTAAGTGAGTATTACAATTCACTAATTCAGAACTTAATTTGAAAACTATATTAGTCCACTGTGAGCTAGTCGTTGGGCAGGATATTTAACTAATGTTAAATCTGTTTACAAGAAATGATCTAAAATTTGTGCACATTATTATTATGAGACAGAATTGAGGGAGTATATAATAAGAACTTCTAAATTAAAGTGTGGAACAGGTAACTTGGACGAACTCAAACTTGCAACTTATGCTAGTGTTTTCTAGCGGGTAAATACATAAATATGCCACTAAACTTAGGCTTTGGATGCAAATATATCCGTAATGTTGATAATTGGTATCCTTACCCCTAGACTTATGTAAAATGAGAGTATATTTTGTTGGAACTTATGTGGACTTATGTGGTAAAAGATGAAAGTTAAAGGTGTTTATTGAAAAATAGAGCTTTTAGTGAAATTTATGTGTGTGCGCTAAAATGAGCATAACTTTTGATTTCGGATGAACCACGGAACGCACCGCATATCAAATCGAAGCTCTTTTCGAGACGGACAAAAGTCATGGGCATAGCCCCATGACACAGGTTTTTGTAGTCATAAAGCTCGAATCTTGGCAACCAACCGAGCAACTGAATTCTTATAAATTAATATCAAAATTTTTAATATTATTTATAATTGTTATTTTTTGATTTTTTGGATAAGACAATATGACTGTTTAAAGACAGTTTTTAACTGTCATAAACAGTTATTGTCTGAAAAGTTGTGTCTTTTGAAAATCAAAATTTGAAGAGTTGTATTTGTTGGGATTTGGATCCTAAACATACAAGGAAAAAGGGGGACTAAGTCGGAGGGATTTGTTGAGGTCAAAAAGGAGTTCAAACCGGAGAAGGAGACTGAGCAAACAAAGTGCGGGCGCCTCATCTGGCCGAGGCGGGCGCCTCAAGGGCCGAGGCTGTGGCCGAGGTCCTTCCTTCGCGAGGCGGGCGCATGGAAGGCTTGAGGCGGGCGCCTCAAGCATGGCCGAGATTCTGGGTTTGATTTGTTTCCTTTGTTGATTAGAATTCTTCTTAAAATAGATTTAGGGTTTCCTTGTAGCTATATAAGCATAATTTCGGCCTAGAACACATTGTAGCAACATATTGGCTTGGCAATTGCCCCCGGACGTAGTTCACGAGTTGGTGAATGAATCGGGTAAACAACTCTTGTGTTCTTGTGTGTGATTGTTTCTTTCTTGTACGTGTGGGTGTGTGGATTTCTTTGTCTTGATTGCAAACGGAGAGCACCAATTTCACAACAACTGGTATCAAAGCTTTGGTTTGGTGGATTCAAAATTCTTTCATTAGTTGATTAATTTTGAATCGCGTTCTTGGGGATTTTGGTGAAGCAAATAAGATTGAAGACCAAATCGAGAAATTCAGCGGTGTGAATTTTACGTTTTGGAAGACAAGGATTGAAGACTACCTTTATTGTAAGGATCTTCATAAGCCCTTGAAGGAGAAGCCCGAAGACATGACACAAGGAGAATGGGAGATCTTGGATCGGAAGGCGTTAGGAGCGGTAAGGAGTGCCCTAACCGACGACGTTGCACTAACGCTATGGAGGCCAAGACAACGGTGGAGTTGCTACAAACGCCGTCGGACATGTATGAGAAGCCGTCGAATATCAATAAGGTGCATTTGATAAAGAGGTTTGCGAATGCGAAGATGTCGAGGGGCGCATAGCGGCAAGTCATATCGGCAATTTCAAAGGTATGGTGGACCAATTGAAAAGTGTTGATATGACTTTCGCCGATGAAGTGCTAGCTGGGTTTCGTCTAAAATCATTGCCTGATAGTTGGGAGGTTACCGTCACAACGATTAGTACGTCGAAAACGGCATTGGTGTATACGGAGGTTAGAGATCTCGTCCTGCAAGAGGAGTTGCGAAGGAAGGAGAAAAGGGGAGAATCGTCCGTAGATGGGGCTGCACTTAGGGTGGAGAGAAAAAGGGGTGGACCTAAGGGGAAAAAGGTCAAGTGCTACAATTGTGGTGAATTGGGGCACATCAGTTATGATTGTCCGGGAAAAAGTGGTGGTGCGCACGTGGTGGATGATGGTGGTGATGTATTAATCCTAGGGAGGAGCAATGGTGAAGATTGGGTGTTGGATTCTGGAGCTTCTTGTCATGCTAGTGGGGATGCAGAATCAATGAGACGTTACAAAACCGGAGATTTCGGGGTTCTCTATCTTGGTGATGGCCAACCATTGAAGATCAAAGGTAAGGGGGATGTAATGATGAAGACACCTAATGGGGCTGTTTTACAACTACACAACGTGATGCATGTTCCGGATTTGAGGAGAAGGGTGATTTCTGTGGGACAACTTGACAGTGAAGGGTATGGTGTTTCTTTCATTGGTGGGTCTTGGGAAGTCACAAAAGGGGCTAAGGTGTTGGCTCATGGGGTTAAGGGGAAGACGTTGTACTCTACCTACAATGTCGGTTTTCGTTCCGGTGGGAGCAAGAGGCTTAAGAACCGGCCTGTTGGTGTAAAAAGGGGAGACATCAAGAAACGGTATGTTGGGGAGGACTCAAAGTTGATCAACGTGGTGTGGAAGTCCAAGGGCCCTAACAGAGAGCAGATTCAGACCAAGAACAGTCGATGCAAGAAACAAGGTGTGTCCAAGTTTCAAGGGGAGGCATTGCGAGGAAGGTGGGTCTGGAGGGAGAAGGCGAAGTTAGACTTGCGGGGAGAAATCAAGGTAGAAGCTGATTTGGGGAGGCAAGAACGATCTAACACGGAGAGGTTGAAACGTCGCTTGGTTTCAACTCGCCTTAGTACTTGAGGAGAGGTGAGGTAGTGTCAAGCCAATATGGATGAGGGGGAAATGTGTTCGAAGGTCATTACTCCGTGGTGGGAGTTGATGGGTGATTCTATGTTTGTTAGTTTAGTCTCCGGTGGGAGATTGTTGGGATTTGGATCCTAAACATACAAGGAAAAAGGGGGACTAAGTCGGAGGGATTTGTTGAGGTCAAAAAGGAGTTCAAACCGGAGAAGGAGGCTGAGCAGCGCCAGGCGGGCGCCTCATCTGGCCGAGGCGGGCGCCTCAAGGGCCGAGGCTGTGGCCGAGGTCCTTCCTTCGCGAGGCGGGCGCATGGAAGGCTTGAGGCGGGCGCCTCAAGCATGGCCGAGATTCTGGGTTTGATTTGTTTCCTTTGTTGATTAGAATTCTTCTTAAAATAGATTTAGGGTTTCCTTGTAGCTATATAAGCATAATTTCGGCCTAGAACACATTGTAGCAACATATTAGAGAGACTAATAACATATTGGCTTGGCAATTGCCCCCGGACGTAGTTCACGAGTTGGTGAATGAACCGGGTAAACAACTCTTGTGTTCTTGTGTGTGATTGTTTCTTTCTTGTACGTGTGGGTGTGTGGATTTCTTTGTCTTGATTGCAAACGGAGAGCACCAATTTCACAACAGTATTTGGTCAAATTTGAATAAACTTTCCTATATAATCAATGTTTCAGATTGTGCTCAATTTTACAGAATATTCTTCATCTTCTTCCTCCCTTCTATTTTCTAAGAAAGCATTCAGACATTCGTCAGGGACAAGTTCTTGTGCAAGAACTTGTTCCGAAGAGTTGTATCCTATAGATAGGCGTCCGAATCTGCAGCACAGGCGGGAACATAATTCTGTCTTAGGACACTGCTAAAGGCAGGCCTCTCTTCGATCAATTTGCAACGTTCTACAGGTTTTAATTGAATTTGTAGTTTGATTTTGATTTAAATTACTAATATTGTTATTATTATTATTATTATTTATATAATAGTAGATTGGTCCTAACAATCTAAGACAGAATTACTCTGTTTTATTACAGAGATATGGATCAATCTGTTGTGAAAAGTCATGCGGAGAAATCCGAAAAATTTAAGGGTTCGAACTTTAAACGTTGGCAACAGAAGATGTTGTTTTATCTGACAACGTTGCATGTGGCAAATGTATTAACCACAGAGGCTCCCCAGGCATTGCCAGAAGGAGAAGGGAGCAGTGCTCCATCAAATGCTCAGAAGACCGAGAGGCAGAAAGAAATTGAGGCCTGGAACAGCAATGAATATAATTGCAGAAATTATATTCTCAACGCTCTCGATGATTCCCTTTATGATATTTATTCCAAAAGTTATGCTCATTTTAGCGCACACACATAAATTTCACTAAAAGCTCTATTTTTCAATAAACACCTTTAACTTTCATCTTTTACCACATAAGTCCACATAAGTTCCAACAATACCCCACATTTTCTATTCAAACTCCAACAATACCCCACATTTGAATAGAAAATAAGATAATAAAAGGAACTTATTTTTATATCTCTAAGAAAACTAAATATTATATGCATCAGAAAAGGTGTCTTATGGACTTGAACCTTTCGTAGTGATTATTTATCGGACTTACTTTGTGGATAGTGATTATTAGTCTTGAACTAGCCACATTTTTGTAGTAACTCGAGACAATAAATATCACACACATCATATTTATACATTTTTCTATTCTTACAGTTGTGTTCATTTCGGTCTTGAACAAATCCTTACTTCATGAGAATTTTAGAGAACGTAGCCATTTCAGTTCTCAAAGATGCGACCCCACATCAATCTCGTATAGGTAATGCTAATCAAGAATAATCCGTACTATTCCACCTCAAAGCTACTAGCATTATTAAGAATAATTTTCAACCCTTAAATATCAATGGATAACACACTTTATTTCATCATAGGAATGAGCATATGTGTGTTTTATGCTCCTAGAGTCTTCCTCAATTAGTTTGCCTATTGAACCTAGACCATGGGATCTCCAATGTTGCTAGGTTAGGTTGCCACCAAGTAATGACTCATTGTATTGGCTTTAAGCCCATTCCCCTCGATGTAAATACTACTTGCTCTCTATTAAGGCCTTTTGTCAAAGGATCTGCTATATTTTCCTTTGACTTTACATAATCAATGGAAATTATTCCATTCTTCAGCAAGTCTCGTATTGTTTTGTGACGACGCCTTATATGCTGTGATTTTCCATTGTATATTTGGTTCTTTGCTCTCGTAAGAGAAGCCATACTATCACAATGTATGCAAATGGCTGTAACAGGCTTAGTCCACAATGGAATACCCTCTAGGAAATTTTTGAGCCATTCCGCTTCTTCAGCGGCTTTATCTAAGGCTACAAATTCTGCTTCCATAGTCGATCGTGTATTCAAAGTTTGCTTAAATGATTTCCAAGATACTGCTGCACCTCCAAGTGTAAACACATAACCACTTGTAGATTTACTTTCTGAATTATTGAAAATTCAATTCACATCACAATATCCTTCCAAAACGGGAGGATATTTTGTATAATGCAACCCGTAATTCATTGTATGTTTTAGATATCGCTACACTCTTACTAGTGCAAACCAATGATCTTGTCCATGATTATGTGAGTATCGGCTAAGCCTACTCGTAGTATATGCTAAATCCGGTCTTGTACAATTCATTATATACATCAACCCTCCAAGAATTGAGTATACTTTAATTGAGACACACTTTCTCCTTGATTGTTCTTAAGATGAATAGAATGATCAAATAGAGTAACAACAGGTCTATCATTATAATGTCCAAATTTTCTTAGGACTTTCTCAACATAATGAGATTGAGTAAGTATGTATCCATCTGAATTCCTTTGAATTCTAATACCAAGAATTACATCTGCTACTACCATATCTTTCATATCAAATGAGGAGTGTAACATTTTCTTGATTTGGTTAATTACATCTTTACTTGTTCCCATTATTAGCATATCATCCACATATAAACATATAATGACATATCCATGCTTATATTGTTTAATATAAACACATTTATCACATTCATTTATATGGAAACCATTTGATAAAAGTGTATTATCAAATTTTTCATGCCACTGTTTTGGAGCTTGTGTTAAGGCCATAAAGTGATTTAATCAATTTGCACACCTTATTTTCTTGACCTTTAACTACAAAACCTTCAGGTTGGTGCATATAAATTTCTTCATCTAATTCACCATTTAAGAATGCAGTTTTCACATCCATTTGGTGTATTTCTAAATTGTGAACAGCTGCTATAGCAATTAACGTTCTTATGGACGTAATTCTAGTAACCGATGAATAAGTATCAAAGAAATCAACTCCTTCCTTTTGTTGATACCCTTTTACTACTATTCGAGCCTTATATTTTTCAATGGTACCATCAGGTCTTAACTTTTTCTTAAAAATCCATTTATGGCCTATTGGTTTATGTCCAGAAGGTAAATCAATCAATTTCCATGCATTATTTTGTAAAATGGATGCTATTTCACTTTGAACATCCTCTTTCCAATAAGGTGCTTCAGATGATTCCATAGCAGCCTTATATGTTTGAGGTTCATCTTCAATAGAAAAAGTCATATAATCAATTCCAAAATCTTTGGCTATTCTTCCACGTTTACTCCGTCTCGGTTCAATATTTTCTTCTTGAACCGTAGAGTCGTTTCCATTTACTTCACTTTGAGATAATGTATCGTTATACATTCTTTTCCTTGTATAATTTTCTTTATCTATATAAGGAAAAATATTCTCAAAGAATTCTGCCTCTGCAGATTCTATGATTGAGTTTTTGTGCATATTTTCCACCTTAGACTCATAAACCAGAAACTTATATGCTGCACTATTCTCAGCGGGGCCAAGATATATGTAATCTATAGTTTTTGGTCCAAGTTTAGTCCTTTTTGATAAAGGAATTTGAACTTTGGCTAGACAACCCCACACTTTCATCCTTTTAAATGTAGGCATTCTTCCTTTAAACAGTTCATAAAGAGAATGTTTACTTTTCTTATGAGGAATCCTATTCAGTATCATATTTGCTGTGATACAGGCATCTCCCCATAAATTATGTGGTGCCCCTGAAATAATTAACATTGCATTTATCATATTTTTCAATGTTCTATTTTTTCTTTCAGCAACTCCATTTTGTTGTGGAGTATATGGGCCTGTTGTCTCATGCACAATTCCATGAGTAGTACAAAATTCTGCAAGGTCTTTGGATTCATATTCTCCTCCTCTATCAGACCTTAGAGTTTTAATTCTCTTTTCACGTTGATTCTCAACTTCAGCTTTATATTTCTTAAACACATTTAAAGCCTCATCCTTAGTATATATTAAATATACATAACAGAATTTTGTACAGTCATCAATAAATGATATGTAATAGTTCTTTCCTTCACGTGTAGGTGTTGCTTTGTAGTCACATAAATCACTATGGATTAATTCAAGTAAATTATTGGATTTTTCCATAGATTTATGAGGATGACTTGCAAACTTAGATTCTACACAAATCTCACATTTTGATATTTATTTCAAAATTGCAACAGCAAGGGAATTGTGGGAGTCATTAGACAAGAAGTACAAAACTGAAGTTGCTTGTTCCAAAAAGTTTGTTGTAGGCAAATTTCTTAATTTCAAGATGAGCGATGCAAAGCCTGTTGTCAGGCAAGTTGATGAACTGCAAGTGATTGTTCATGAGTTAGATGTTGAAGGTATGGGTCTTAACCCCAATTTCCTTGTTGATGCTGTGATTGAAAAATTACCACCATCATGGAAAGATTTTAAAATTATTTAAGACATCTAACTGAGAACATGGATTTTGAGCAATTGGTTCTGAAACTTCGAATCGAAGAGGACAACCGAAAGAATGAAAAGGTTGATGCTGTGTCTTTGGAGCCTGTTGCAAACATGGTTGGTGGTTCAAACTCCAAGTTTCAGAAAAACAAAGGCAAAGGTAAAGGTGCTGGCAAGAACCCTCTCGCCCCACAGAAATTCAATGGCTTCAAAAAGCATACTGAAAGTTGTTGTGTGTGTGGGAAACCAGGGCACAAAGCAAAGGATTGCCGCCACAGGAAAACTCATGGTGGAGGAGGAGGCGGATCCGACCAATCTACTATTATATAAATAATAATAATAATAATAATAATAATAATAACAATATTAGTAATTTAAATCAAAATCAAACTACAAATTCAATTAAAACCTGTAGAACGCTGCAAATTGATCGAAGAGAGGCCTGCCTTTAGCAGTGTCCTAAGACAGAATTACGTCCCCGCCTGTGCTGCAGATTCGGACGCCTATCTAGAGAATACAACTCTTCGGAACAAGTTCTTGCACAAGAACTTGTCTCTGACGTATGTCTGAATGCTTTCTTAGAAAATAGAAGGGAGGAAGAAGATGAAGAATATTCTGTAAAATTGAACACAATCTGAAACATTGATTATATAGGAAAGTTTATTCAAATTTGACCAATCACAACTCTTCAAATTTTGATTTTCAAAAGACACAACTTTTCAGACAATAACTGTTTATGGCAGTTAAAAACTGTCTTTAAACAGTCATATTGTCTTATCCAAAAAATCAAAAAATAACAATTATAAATAATATTAAAAATTTTAATATTAATTTATAAGAATTCAGTTGCTCGGTTGGTTGCCAAGATTCGAGCTTTATGACTACAAAAACCTGTGTCATGGGGCTATGCCCATGACTTTTGTTCGTCTCGAAAAGAGCTTCGATTTGATATGCGGTGCGTTCCGTGGTTCATCCGGAATAAAAAGTTATGCTCATTTTAGCGCACACACATAAATTTCACTAAAAGCTCTATTTTTCAATAAACACCTTTAACTTTCATCTTTTACCACATAAGTCCACATAAGTTCCAACATATTTGTCATTCGTTAAATTTTCGTCCAAAATTTAACGATTTTGAAAGTTGACTAAATCAAAACGACGTTGAAGGGGTAAACTGTGAATTAAGGGGTTGTACTTATTCAAATATAGGTCTCTCACTTATTTATTTTTTCTCATGTTAGTCACTAGCCTTTTTTCACCTTGGCAAAATATATTTCTATTATTAAAATAAATATTTTAATTATTATTTAGTATAAGCCGAAATCTTGTGAAAAACTAGTTTTTTCGTAACTTAAGAAAAAACTAGTTTTTAAACACTAAGCCTAACTAATAAGATGGATGGACAATGATAAAAACTAGTTTTTTCATAACATTTTGAGAAAACTAGTTTTTCACCAGACCTACTCTTAGTATAATCATGATAATATTTAATAATTTTTTTTCAGTAGGAATTTTTTAAGAATAATTAGTTTAATTTTTTTTAATAATTTTAGCCAAAAAAAATTTCTAAAACTGATGTTTATCTATTAATAATTATTTTATGAAAACTTGTTATTTTTTCTAACTAATTTTACTTAATATAATTATTTTTACTAAATAATATGATTTTCTTTTTAAAATTATTTCAAAAAAATATTAGAAAATATTATATATTTAATATTGATATACGAATATATTAATATATCATGGGTTATCAATTATTAAAAAGAAAATAAAAAGGGAAGGGCCGAACTTGAAAAGAAGAGGATGGGAGGGCCGAATTAGGAGAGAAGAGGTGGACAGGTAAGATGGGGATGATGAATAAAGGGAGGATGACTATACATGTGGGTATTTTTTTTATTTTTTTATATTTGGCAATCTATGATATATTCTTTTATCAATATAAAATACATTAATCATAATATGTAAATTAGTTATAATTTCTAAATAATTTTTAAAAGATAATTAGATTATTTATTAAAAGTAATTATATTAAGTATAATTAGTTAGAGAAAATAAAGGTTTTTATAAAATAATTATTTATAGATAAACCTTATTTAAAAAAAAAATTATTTGTTAATTATTTTATTAAAACAATTATTCTAAAAAAATATGCTGAAAAAAACTTTATTAAATATTATCATGATTATGCTAAATAATAATTAAAAATATTAATTTTAAATAAATAAATAAATAAATATTTTTTGGAAAGGTGAAAAAAGGCTAGTGACTAATATGAGGAAAGATCAATAAGTGAGGGACCTATTTTTTGAATAAATTCAACCCCTTAATTCATAGTTTATCCTTTCAACGTCGTTTGATTCAGTTAAGTCTCAAAATCGTTAAATTTTGAATGAAATTTTAACAAATGGCAAATACACTCTCATTTTTCATGAGTTTAGGGGTAATGATGTCAATTATCGATGTTAGAGGCATATCTACAAAGCCTTAGTTCAGTGGCATATTTATGTATTTTCCCGTTTTCTAGCTTTCACATCATTAAGACCCACGAAAACGGAAATTCGAAACTTTGATAGAATAAAAAAATTACCATTTTCCAAAATATTTTCATATGTGAACTTGTGAAGGATGCAAATGCTCTATTTTTTGTGGTTTATTTGGTTATTACTCTTGAATCCTTCAAATCTATTGATCCCTTCTTGCTTCGTGTAATATCACTAGATCTGTCAAAATTGAGTCCGGCCCATAGATCCAATTCAGCCCACCTGAATTTTTAAGGGCCCGAGCCAAATTAGATGGTCCGAAAAAAATCGGGCCTCTTTGGCCCGGCCCGATAGGCCCGTGGACTCATCCGGCCCGAACATGAAAAGCCCGAAAAAGCTCGGCCCGGCCCGACAAAAAATAATTAGGGACTAAGCTTTTTAAGAAAAATTGTCCACAAATTTCAGGAAGAAAGGGTCAAATTTACCAAAAGTGATTCACATGTCCCCCCCCCACACACACACACACACACACAAATTACAGTCACAATTTTTAGAAGAAAAGAGGGAAACAAAGTGATTCACCATCACATGCACACGACAAAGCTCAATTACCAACTGTTCTTGCCAAGATTGAAAAAGAAACAAGAAGATTTCAAATCTAGAATGCAGCAAACCGAAGCATCGTAATCCATTAACCCATTATCAAGTCAAGAACACGGCAAATCCAAATAGTAAACCCCTAAAATTTGAAGAAAAATTTAAACCCTAATGGACTTCAAGATCCGAAAATGAAGAAAATGTGAAGAAACCTAACGATTGGAGGAGTTTAGATCTATAGAAACACTAATGAACAAAGAAAAGGGGAAGAAAATGGAAAAATCAAACAGAGGAAGAGGGTTATCGGAGAGAGCCAAAAGAGAAATCAGTCGTGTTTCACAGTCTCTGTTTCATTGCTATACCAAAAAAGTATTAAGGTTCCAAACCTATCAAAAGTTAGCAAATACTCCCTCCGTTCTATTCTACGTTCTATTCTACGTGAATGCAAACTTATTTTTATTTTGATCCGTTTCACGTAAATGCAAACTTTCCAAAATGACAAAGAATATTCACTATTTCACCCACTCATTCTCTCTCTTACTTCACTTTTACACTCACAATATTCTCTCTCCTCACTATTCCTCCCACTCATTCTCTCTCCTATTTAATTTTTCATACTCACAACATTTAACTTTTTCTCTTTCTTACATCACTTTTCTTAATTTCCACACCCAAAAAATTAATTTGCAATCACGTGGAACGGAGGGAGTAAGGATTTTTTTTGACGAAATCATTAAAAATTTCAGTTAAACCAGACCCTTGTTTGTTAATAATACATAACTTCAGACCCTTATTTGTTAATGGTTGGTAACTCCATACCCTAAATTGCCATTCTACAACAATAATTTTCTACAATTCCCTAAAAAAAAAAATCTTAACCGACAACAATTGATGACTTTGAAACCTTCATTGCCAAAAATAAAATATTGACTTTTGCAACGCAAACATCTCTAAAAGAACCTATTTCTAATTTTCCCCTCTAAATATATAAAAA
This sequence comes from Adenophora triphylla var. japonica, assembly GCA_022495995.1. Classification (NCBI taxonomy): domain Eukaryota; kingdom Viridiplantae; phylum Streptophyta; class Magnoliopsida; order Asterales; family Campanulaceae; genus Adenophora; species Adenophora triphylla. The sequence goes on from JAFEMH010007066.1 coordinate 94,367, forward strand.
TAATATTTAATGATGCAAAAAACGTTCGGATCAGCCCAAAACCGAGGGAGGTTGTACTCTGGCGATTGAATAACCTGAAAAAGAAGAGAAAACACGTAAACTAAGTCGGGGCTCCACCGGCGAAGGCCCTTCGGCGTGAGATTAAGCTTATGTGATTTGAGAGAGAGAAATCAATTGACAAGAGTTGAGAATCAAAAGATAACATATCAAAATATGTGAATTATGGCTTGTATTTATAGGTATAGCATTGTATAATCCATGTTGAATTGGATTACTAAGAGATAAGATATCAATCCTAGGAGGATTATACTTGATGAGTCCTTGTTGGACCTGAACTTGTATGAGAGGTAGTTACAATCCTAGGGGATTATAACTACTCAATGTCCTTATTTAAGTAGGACTGTATAAGCTGCAGTCTGCACGTACGCCGGTGTGGGGGCATCTCGGCCTTGTGACCAGATCGACCTAGGTGGATGCCGAGGAGAATGGGAAGCCCATTTCCTTAGTTTCCTTGATAGCCGAGGAGGTCTCCTTGTCGTCAAGGGAGCCTTTCTAGACCTTGGAGGGAGGTCTTCCTCGGTGTTATTGGGCCTTGGTCATTATACGCCTGCTATGTCCATACCGACATAGGAAAAATGACGAGGAGGTAAGTACGAGGAATGTAGGGAAAGCCCACTCCCTTCGTCGTATATGGGACTTGTGTGAATTATGTTTAGGACTCAATTCATTTGGGTCTTGCCCAAACTAGTTCATATTCGCAACTCAATTTATACCGTTAAATATTTTATGCATATATTTATTTTTGTTTGTAATGAGTAGTAGGAATGTAGCATGTTGTGGTTTGGTAGTAAAAGGCCAAAGTTACTCTTATCATACTTACTATGTATAGTATTGTACTAACCGCGATACAATTATGATATTGTTTGACTTCTTTGATGAGGACCACCTTTTATATATTCCCTCCGTCTCATAAAAGTTTACCTGTTTACTGTTGAAAACGGAAAATAAGAAATAATGTTATTAAAGTAAGAGTTGAAAGTGGGTAGGAGAGAGAATGAGTGGAAAGAATAGTAAATTTGAAAAGTGTTGTGAATATGACAAGTGGATCCCATAAATAAAAAAGTATTAAAAAGTTTCCTTTTAAGAAAAGTGGAACTTTAAAGTGGGACGCCTAAAATAGCAAAATGGATAAGATAATATAGTACGGAGGGAGGGAGTATACATATATACGTATATGTGTATACATATAATGGCACAAGTACATATGGAGCATTTCATTAAACTATTTTTTCTTTAAAATTTCCTCCTATTCACAATATTGTCTAAATACATTTTTTCAATAATTCAATCAATATTAAACAAATGCAACATTAATTATGTAACTAACTTTGAACATGATGAACATTTATGTAAAATAATTAAAGTAATTTAATTTAAACATTCTATACAATAAATACCAATTGAGGTTTGGAGATGTTTCAGGGAGAGGGGAGTAGATTGGTTAACAACGCTATTTAACAAGATATGGAGAGTTAACACAATGCCATTGGAGTGGCGGAAGAGTACTCTGATCCCTTTGTATAAGAATAAAGGTGATGTCCAAGATTGTGCCAACTATCGGGGGATCAAACTAATGAGCCATACTATGAAACTTTGGGAAAGAGTGATTGCACAAAGGCTGAGAAAAATTGTGGATATTTCGGATAACCAATTTGGGTTTATGCCAGGAAGATCGACTATGGAGGCAATATATCTTATGAGACAAACCATGGAGAAATATCGGGATCAAAAGAAAGATTTGCATATGGTTTTCATTGATTTGGAGAAGGCATATGATAAAGTGCCAAGAGAGGTACTTTGGTGGGCATTAGCAAAGAAGGGTGTTTCAAAGAAATATATTGATATTATCAAGGACATGTATAATGGAGTTAGTACTTGTGTACAGACTAGTATTGGAAAGACTGAAGAGTTCCCTATAAAGATTGGAGTGCATCAAGGTTCCGCACTTAGCCCATTTCTTTTTGCTTTGATAATGGATGAATTGACGAGGTCAGTCCAAGATGATATACCAAAGTGTATCTTTGTTCGCAGATGATATCAGGCCGATTGATGAGACAAGAGAGGGTGTTGAAAGTAAATTGGAGTTGTGGAGACACACTTTGGAATCTCGAGGTTTTCGACTAAGCGAAAGCAAGACTGAATATTTTGAGTGTAAGTTTAGCAGAGTTGGAAGTAGGGAGGCAGGGGCGGTCACATTTGATGGAAATATTATCCAAGCTTACGAAGTTTTTCGCTATCTTGGATCCATTATCCAAAAGGATGGAGAATTAGATGGAGATGTGGCTCATAGGATTAAAGCAGGTTGGTTGAAGTGGAAGAGTGCTACAGGGTTTCTATGTGATCGCGGCATGCCCAATAGATTAAAGGGAAAATTCTACCGCACGGCAATTAAACCGGCATTGCTTTACGGCACCGAATGTTGGGCCGTGAAACAGTGTCACGTGCATAAGATGAATGTGGCGGAGATGCGTATGCTTCGATGGATGTGCGGTCATACAAGAAAGGATCGGTTGGGAATGAGGTGATCGAGGTAAAGTAGGAGTTGCGCCCATTGAGGATAAAATGAGGGAAAATCGTCTACGGTGGTTTGGACATGTGAGAAGGAGACCGAGTGATGCACCGGTTAGGAGGCCGGAACAGTGGAGAAATGATAAAATGGCGAGGGGTAGGGGAAGACCCAAACAAACTTGGATTAAAGTAATTGAAAATGATATGAAGTTACTTGGAGTGGATGAAAGTATGGTGTTGAAGAGGCCGGAGTGGAGGGCAAAAATCCATGTGGGGGGTTGATTTTTTTTATTTTTTTATTTTTTATTTTTATTTTTATTTTATTTTTATTTATTTATTTATTTATTTATTTTATTTATTTTTATTTATTTTTAATTTATTTATTTATTTTTTATTTTATTTTTTTTATTTATTTTTTTCACGATAACATATGAGGATTCATGTTAGCCGACCCCAAATTATTTTGGGACTAAGGCTTTGTTGTTGTTGTTGTTGTTGTATACAATAAATGATTATTAGCGTTGCATTAAAAACAGTTTAGTATCAAAACAATTAATAATGTGGTTTCAAAAAAAATTAATACTCCGTACTAAACATATATACAATTAATGTGGAATGAAAGTATTGCAGAAGTTTATTATTGAAGCATTGTACATATATATTATTTTGACAATATTTTGAATCTAAAAAGTTTCAAATTCGATCAATTAAATAAAATATTGGCATAGATAATTAAATATATAAAAATTTATAATTTTTTTGGGAAAATAGTAATTTTTCAAATTTGAATCTTAAAAATATTTGCTGGAATACAATAAATTATTTAATTATTTATAAATTGATTATAATATCATGAAATAACGGTAGAAAAATAATAGAAAGAAAAATAGCATAAAAATTGCAATCTAAAAATTGTAAAAATGATATATATATATATATATACAACAGGTTAGACAAAATTTTGGGAAAAATAAAAAATTATCCTAATTTGAATCTCGAAATATACATACAACTATAATAAATGAGTTGATTTCATAAAATCAATCATCAATAACATGAAATAAGTGCAAAATTTTACAAATTTCCAAGTAATTTAAAATTAATTCAAAAAAAAGAAAAGTAAATAATTTCGAAAATCCCCAAATTATAGGCTCGAAATGACATAAATTATTATTGATTGATTTCTATAACCTAAACTGAAATCTCAAAACAATGATTTTTCTTAAAAATCAAGAATGCAACGGTCATTTAATTTCGTGATTTAAAAAATGCCGCTATGTAGAGGGTTTTATGATACTGCTTGGAACAAGTATATAGCATTTGAGATTTGTGATTTATGCGGTGAAATTTATGATAGATATGGAGATAAAACGTCGAACAAAAACTTCAGAATATACACGCGCGAGAGAAAGAGAAAGAGAAAGAGAAAGAGAAAGAGAAAGAGTGATCGGAGCTGAGAATGGTGTTTATGGCCTAGCCCTAAACAAATGTTAGGCTCACCTATTGGGTCTCTTAATATTTCTAAATTTTGCAATTCACTTGAGCTATCATGAATAAATATTCGATTGTATAAAAACATTGTAATATTTTTACAAAAGTATTAAAATTCGTAACTAATGATTAATTATAAAATTTATTTTTTTTAAATTAAAATAGTTCTTAATTATAATAGTCCTTATAAGCTATAAGCTATAAAATATAAATATATTTATCTTTTTTTGTAAATATTTATTGTAATATCAGGTGCGACAGAGGAAGTATTATTTTTATCTTTCATCTATAATTTTTATATAGATATTTGCTTAAATTTTAACTTTGTTTGAAATAATTTCATGTTCGTACAATTAACGCACGAGTGTAGAACTAGCTGAAAAAAGAATTATGCTTTCCGAACTTGAAAGGACTTGTCTAATATTCCATCAAATTCGAAGTCATATTTATTTAGTTGTTATTTTAGTTAAATTTTAATTAATAACTTAGATTAATTTGATTGTTTTAGTAAAATATAAGAAAATTGCACTTCCTCTTTCCTAAAATGAATGCCTAAGTTCTGTTTTTTTTCAAATTTACTATTGATCAAAAATTAACTTGAACAAGTTTTGGACATTCATTAAACGGAAGAGTAGTATTTAATAGTATCCATAATAAGTTTTTGAATTTTATTGCGATATTTTTTTTTAAAAAAAACTGTGATTAGCCACTAAAAGAATGGACTATCATTCTGAGGGAGGAAATATTATTTTTTATGATATAATCTTATCTTTTCTTATTTTTTTAAATTTATGCCAAAAAGTGTTAATATCGAGCAATAAATTATTTCTGTTGTCCCAAAATAATTGTTTAAAAAAAAACTAAAATTCATTTTTAATTAAAATTGAACAGTATAAACCGAGATAAGAACACAGGCTTGTCCGGGTAAGGCCCAAGTGGATTGGGCCCTAAACATAATCCATCAAGTCTCAGCTACGAGAGAAGATCTGGGCTTCATCGTCTATCTATCTAGTCATTCATAAGGCTAACCTGGGCTCAGCAGGGGAACATATGTAAGGCCTAACTCAAAGTGCCGAGGAGACCTCTCTCGTAGGCCGAGATCATCTCCCTTGAGGACGAGGTGCCTTTCTCGGCTATTGATGTCATCACGATGGACAGTCTAGTTCTCTCATTCCTTTCCCGGCTCATCGTAGGCCGAGATGGCCATGTATGACGAGGAAGGGAGTATCTCGGCATACCGGCATGGCAGTAAATTAGTCCTATCCAAACAAGGACGCTAAGCAGTTATAAATTTATCAGGATTGTAACCACCTCCTATATCAATGCAAGTCAAATAAGGACTCCTCAACAAATATAATCCTCCTAGGATTATATCTTATCTCTTTACAGTCCAAGTTCAACATGGATTTTACATATCCATACCTATAAATACAAGCCATTATATCCATCACCATGGACTTATTCTCACGCCGGAGGGCCTTCGCCGAAGAAGCCCCGGCTTAGTTTACGTTTTTTGTCCTATTTTCAGGCTATTCAATCGCCGGAGTACAACTAACCGCTGAATTTTGGCTGATTCGATCTTTTTGGCAGCATCAGCTTGATTCCATTGCCGGGAATCGAGTCAAAGACCCATTGTTTAGCCTGAAAATCACTCGCCTGAAGCTCTATTTTCAGCCAAATAATCCTTATTTTGGCCGGAAATCGCTTGTTTCACTTTTGATCTGTTTCGTTTTGGTCGAATTCTGCAATTTTTCGCCTGGAAAATTGGTGTTTGGCCGGAAATCTGATGTTTAAACATTCGCAGTTGAATCCTGTTCATGGCAAAGTAAAATATATTTTACGTTTGGCCGAAAAAGTTGTGATTTTGATCGAAAAATTGTTATTTTGGCCGTTTGCAATTCTGGGCCGTTTTGCAATCTTGTTTTGTGTTGATAAAAAATCTGGTATATTGGCCATTCTTGAATTTCAATGGAGGACGGTAATTTTGCAAGTGTTACTAACGAGGAGAAGCGAACTCACGCAGACTAGATCCCTCCCAACACCGACGTACTTCCTCCTCCACCTCAGATCGAGGGACCACCTCCCCTCAGCATGACTCTCCGATCTTCTCGGAATCAGCCAGCTGCCGAGGGGGCAGGTGCAAATCTTCCTCGTCCTCATCATCTACGAGGGAAATGAGCTCCGAGCAAGAAGACGACGAGGAACGCTAACGTTGGACGAGCTGAGAACACCCCGCCCGTTAACCGACGTACCTTGTTGCACCAACAGATGGAGACATTGCAACGTATCTATGAGACTCAGAATGCTTTGTTGCAATTGGACCCAGAAAACTCAATGGCCGAGTACATCAGGGCTTCGAGGTCAGGAAATTCTCGTGGTAGGGAAACTCAGGGTGAAAGACGAGGTAGCCAGAGGATCCCTCCTCGTGGCCAAGTTCCCCCTCCCCATGAGTCTGTTGTACCACCTAAGCAGAACCTCCGAGATGCTTCTCGTCCTCAGCCTAACAATCATGAAAACGAGAAGGAGGTAGTGGACCTGAGGAGCCACTTAAATTCGAAGGAGCAAGAGGTAAACTCTAAAGACTTATGAACGAGGCTCAGTCTGGCTAGGCGTTTATCCCCTCCTCGTCTCAGCATGACCCCTCGTCATAACCATCACCCTCGGCATGTATCACCTCGTCATAGCCCTCGTTCTCGGCGTGATTTACCTCATCCACGACACTTTGCAAGGCCGAGGAGTCCTCAACCATATAGAATGGTCCTCGACGGCTATGAGGGAGAGATGAGGAAAGCTAAAACACCCTCTAGACGAGGAGAAACCACCAGGATGATGAGGAACACAGTAGGGTAAATGGTCACCCTAAAGAAAGGTCCCAACGTAGTTCCCACCGTAGTTCCCACCGGAGCACTCATTCATGTTAGTGTTATGCCCTAGGCCTATGGTTGATAGACTTATGTGTTGACATTGTTTATTATTATATGAAAAGTTTATCATTTGATTATTATATGTTTTGCATATTTATTTGTAATAATCTCCGTCCCTAATTATTAAGTGAATAATTAGTATGAATGTTAATGGATAATCATATGATGATTATATGCATAGAGATGCACATTAAATTTATGGGTACTTGTTACAGAACAAGTGACTGGACTTGACCCGTTTGAGATTTATGTCATGGTCAAATGTCATAATTAAATCTCATATGGTCACTTCATTTAGTCCCTAGACCTGAGATTGTCATGACCTTACATATGATGAAAGTCATGTTTGATTTTAGTCAAACGATATCTTAACATGATATCTATAAAGGCTATCTTTGTCATGATCGGATTCATGATGGGAAGGATGATAAGTCAAGATGGAATTTGTCCCTCTAAACAGAGATGTTTTGCTTGGGCCCCTCAATGAGTGATAATGATGAAAGTGTATGGCCATACCCCAATGCGATTGGATTATCATTATACTCAAGATCGAGAAAGCATTGAACAAATACAAGTTGACGTGGAACATGACTTGTGTTCAATATGACATCGTGAGACAAAGGGAGAAATAGAAGTGTACCATTGGAAACGTGAACTCTTACGTTATATTATTTGGGTAGACATAATGGCTTGCTAGAGTCCGCTTATGTTTTATGATAATCGATATGATCGAGTTCATTGCCAACATAATATAATCCTATTGGGTCACACACAACTAGAATGAATTGATTAAATCAGAGGAAGAAAATTGAGAAGTCCTGATATGGCATAAGACATCGCGCGACAGATCTTGTCCAGAGGACTCGTCTGATCGTGCGACACTTCTAGCCAAAGGCGGTTTACAGACTGGTTTCCTAATTTGATTAGGAAACAAATACCATACTAAAATAGTATAAATACAAAGGTCTGTTAACCCTAATAACCTAGCCGAATTTCTGAAAAGAAAATCACAACAAAAGTTCTCAATATTCTTCAAGGTTTATGATTTAGCAATCATCAAGAAATCGTTCTTGGTTCATTCAAAGGTGTGGATACTACTAGAGGGTCTTCGCTCGTACGACGATCAAGGCCTAGAGTTGGAAGTTTGTGATTCTGAATCACGTTGATACATTGTTCGATAGCTCAAGAACGGAAAGCAATTAAGGTTGGTTAATTCTATCTCATAGGAATTCAATTTAATCATATAGAACGGATCTTAGGGCTCTTGGGTTTTGTGTTATTAGATGCTTAATTCCGCTGCGCATGGACCCATAAAACCCAACAGTGGTATCAGAGCCCCTTTCATAGGGTTAAGTTTGAATTAACATGCTTAGAAAAATTGATATAAATTGTTTATATGGTTTTGCATGTTTTGTATGCGATAGTTTGATTATTTTTGAAACAATATGCCTAAATCATGTTCTATTCATATTGAATTAAATCTCTTAAAAGTTGTTTATATGATTTAATTGCTCTGTGATTGAGAATTGATTGAATCTGCAAATCTGGTAACTCAGTGTCACGCGACAGAGCTTGCTTGTGTCACGCGACAAAGCTTACCTCTGTCACGCGACAAATCTTGCCCAATCTGGGCAGAATCAGTTTGTTAAATAATCCTGCTAATCTTTGAATATGTTGACAATCTGATATGTTTATGTCTTAATCTGGATGCTATAAATTTCTGAAAATTAAGTTTATAGGGCC